>JAECMU010066280.1:0-14148 GCA_016106625.1 Dracogyra subfuscus
TTCAAAGTTTGTAATTCAAACATTATTTTGTCGGTCCTCAGCTGTACTGTTATCAAGTTATTGGAAGTTTGTTTTGATTAACGACAACACTAGAGCACACTGACTAGTAATTATCGGCTATTGGATGTCAAACATATGGTAATTTTGGTATATAGTCTTAGAGAGGAAATCCAGTACATTTTCCATGAGTAGCAAGGGACATTTATATGCACCATCCCATAGACAGGAGAACACATACCACGGCTTTTGGCATACCAGTCGTGGTACACTGGAACAAGAAATAGCCATTTGAGCTCACCGAGGCGAATTTATCACGAACCGACCGTGCATCCGGCCCTACTAGTTATTGAAGTCACATAATTATCTCCTGACAAAACTAGATATTTTCCAAAACTATACTGAGTCAAATTAAAAACTTCATAATCTAAAATTTGAATAGAAAGTCTATGAGTGTTGAAAGCAGGTACCTTTCAGGAATAAATATTGTAATGGCAATGTCGACACTCCATTTGCAGCCCATCGCAGCCCACGTGACACGACCCATAGCACGTATACAGCACCATTCGGGCAAACGTGGTCCTGCACGTGCCACTGGTCACTTGACTACAATAGCACACGTGTTTTCATCGTTACTTGCTCACAGTAGTCTGACACAAATAAAATGAACTATTTCGATACCACGCCTCACAAATGTGCAACGTAAACGTGACGTCGGCATGTTGTACTCGGGAACGTCAGTAGCTGACGTTGCAAGGACGTTGGGTTGCAGTCGACGGACAATTTATTATCTGCGGACACGAGTACAACAAACGGGCACCATAGCTGATTGCCTCCGAACTGGTGGACCACGTGCGACGTCACAGGCAGATGACCGTCGTATTGTGTTACCTCCGCATGACAGCTAAAACAACCAGTAATGAACCTTTCAGACATCGGGTGTCCGCGCAAACGATCCGAAATCGGCTGCGAACCTCTCACCTCCATGCACGCCGCTAATATGTTGGACCCATTTTGACCCAATTTCATCGACACCAATGTCGACCGTGAGAGCAACACCACTTGCGAGGGAATGGGACAGAGTCGTGTTTAGCGATGAATCAAGATTCACACTGCAATTTGGCGATGGCAGGAAGAAGGTTTGGAGATGACGTGGCATCCGTGGCAACCGCATCGCTGCTAAACACCGCGACCAGATGCTGGCCCAGGAACTTGTGACCTTCATGGTAGTTCATGGGCCAGGTGTGATCTTTCAGCATGACAACGCCAGACCCACACGGCCATCTTGACATGGTATTATATGAGGAACACGGGCATCAATGTCATGGATTGGCCTTCAAGGTCGCCCGACCTGAATCTCATCGAGCACGTCTGGGGTGTGCTGGAAGACGCATGCGCACACTTAGGAACCTTCCGCAGAGTTCTCAGGAACGTGGTGCCTGGTTAGTGGAGCAATGACGCCATATCCTTAATGCAGTCTTCTTTACACACACCGGGCAGTCATTGTCTTGCAGTTGTGGGTGCACATGGAGGGCATACGACCCTTTTTGTGAATTACCATTTTAACTGTTTGTGACGAATGTTTTCGGCGCATTGAATAGAGTTTTGTCTCAACATTTATTCCTATTCGTTCTTTGGACGACATACAATAAAAACATACTTTATTTAACACGTCTTTTTGCCATATTTGCTAATTAGCAAAGACGAAACAGTTGTGAAGTTTTTAATTTGACTAAGTATATATGGTACCTTTAGAGTTTAACATAGATATCTTTCTGGATAACTGTTTATATATTTATTAAAACTCTGAATGCATCAGATATATGTTAACCAAACAATTGTACTATTATAACCATTCATTTTCGCAACTTAAAACACAATTTCACGACAATACAATTAATATATTCGTCGTCCAAAAACATTGTTAACACTAGTTCTCGAGGACTCCATTTTGTAATTTGTCTTAAATATTTAACATAATTTTTATAAATTATTATAAGTACATGTTTATTTGAAATAAATACATGTTTTCATAAAAACTTAAACGTTTTGTTTCGAAAACATATGGCTGAAAGCAACACCACTAAATATTTTACTTACCGAAACCGGTCATATAGTTAAGAATATCTACGGCTGATGTATGCTTCAGGTCTTAACACACGTGCAAAAACCTTTGCTACATAACAGGCATTCTGGTACTCATTTGAATTGAAGAAATACTAGTAAACATTTAGCTATTTGGATAACAACTGTCTGTTTATACACATGTATATACTTTAGTACCAAATGCTTGTGCTAACCGAAATGTGTCTCACTACCTATACAGCTATCGAAAGTAATACTTGTGTAAGTTCATAATCGAAGTACGTAATGTATTTACTTTCTTATTAAAATCTATTGATTACCTGTTAGACAGTCAGTTCCCTTCCATCCAGCCTGACATCCTCTAACACATCTACCGGTTATGTGATCACATGTCGAGTCTCCCTCACAGTGTCGAGCTGAACACTGTAGAGAACACCCGGAGCCGTATTTACCTTTACTACAGCCTGAAAGGGAATGTTTGGATATTTGCATTGTCTAATAAGTATTATGACGATTCTGTATAGCTATGTTCACAGTTACTGGTTTAACTATACTGGTTTAACTAAAACACTTTTGGTTAAAAATGACGAGCGTCCACATGCATTTAGCTACACTAGTATACGGCGGAAGTGTGATAATGCGTTGTTCTGCAAAAACATCAAACAATCTATGTTAGGCCGTTTTAGGTAGTGATTTCTGTACTTAGGGAATACAAACATTTATAAAAAAAATTTTTTTTTAAATATATGTAACTGTTATCCGCCCCGTAGTAGAATATACTAGAGATGTCACAACCCGCGCTTAGAGGTCAGCCAATCAGAGAGCGATCACGTATCATTTGCATACAGGATGCTCAATAGTCCCACCTACTACTAACATGGTTTAGATTGGTGTAGTTTTCTGTGTCTCGTTTCAAAATGATTTCATGCGTAATTCCTAAACATAATTTGACATCGAGAAAGAAACCTTTGATGAGGATGTGCAAGATAAAGATTGGTGTATTTTTTTTTAATTACTGAATTATAATTTAGGTTCACGCATAATTGATATATATAGTTCCACATTTTTTAAATGTCAATTGTGAGAGTGTATTATTACTTTTTAAAATCGCTCTGTCCTCTCTTGAACAAAATTGCAACCAATGTTTATTATCTATCTTATACATGTATTAGACAAACACGTACTACTATTAACTGTGAACTAGTTTTGATGTTATCATGAAGTCAGATTTCAAATGTGATATGAAATCGAAAGATTTTGACTGAAGTTATTTCCTTGCCTCAACATGAAGAAATGAAATAACAAATATCGAGTTTATCGTCAACTAGCCAAGCTAAAATGGTTAACACAAACCCACTACACAGTTGGTTTCTCAAGGACATAAGTCTTTATAGTGTATAGGGTATGAATCGCTTATCAAGATAACAGCCATTTATCAATATGTCTGACAAATGCCATTTTATTTTACTTTTGTATGTATATTTGTATACATTTAGTGTATGGTTCGGCTTATATTTATTGAATATTTTTTATCGATTTGATTTTATGACATGCTTTTTTATATATATATTTGCATAAGAAACTGGTGACAGTCTATTTTCTAACAGGGGTGTGGGTGGGGTGATGGTTGACCAGGTGCACATCTCATCAATTTGAAATGACTTGTTTGATGTCTACAATCAATGATCCAATGTAATTGTTGTTAATGACATGCCAATATGAAGTAAGCCTATATGTTGCTGTTCAGCATGTTCGATATGATAATAGCCGCCATTTACGTCTTTTTCATTTGCACGCGGACAGTGTTTCATTAGAACAACTAAATATACAACACATTAATGAAACAGTATAAAAGTAATTAATGATTACATATGTTTATACTGTTTATGAAATGTAAAGAATGTACCTTGAATTAAATGCCTACAGACATTACGTCTCTTTAATACTATTTTATAACTTTATATTACTGTAAAATTCAATAAGGGTGACCGACAGGTTAACATATAATACCACAGTATAAATTGCGTCTCCATACTGGGAATGGACCAGATACGATATTCTACATTTGTCACCAAGGTTCTTGAGGAAACGACTATTTACGCCCAGGTGCAACCTGTATCAATTCTGATAGTAGTAGATTTAATTACACTAATCTTATATGAGGTCGATTTACGTGTAGCAGTTTATCACATTTTTCTGTAAAAGTAGCCATATATTTTGTTTTATTTGCTTAAATCGTTCAAATAGTGTGTTTTGTTTTGTTTAACAACACATCTAGAGCACATTAATGAATTAATCATGAACTATTGAATGTTGACTTGAGAGGATACCTTTCACATTTTTCCATTAGCAGCAAATGTTCTTTCATATCCAGTTTCCCACAGAAAGGACGGCGCATACAAAATCCTTTGATATACCAGTCGTGGGGTTCCGGTTACACAATTTAAAACATGCGTACATTTTAAAATCAATGTTGTCTAGTTGTGTCATAAAACAAAACAAACTTTAACATGCATGCATACATGTACATATATGTACCGTTATTCGTTATTCAACACATCATTCAGCATTTAGGATATTTTGGGCCGACATATGGTACATATTTATTATATTTGGGACATCTTGGGCCGGTATTCTGCCCATGATGTCACACTTGGGATAATAATAATAATAATAATAATAATTATTATTATTATTATTATTATTATTATTATTATTATTATTATTATTATTATTATTATTATAATAATATATTAGTATTTATTATTCCAGCATGTTTTGTTTGTACGTCTTTTCGTGCTTATATTGAATTATTGTTCAAGAACGCTTTCCCGAGGAAACACACCTCGTCTACCAGAGCTGTCTGTATAATATGAATGAATGAATGAATGAATGTTTATCGACACCCCAAAACGAAAAATACATCGGCTATTGGGTGTCAAACTATGGTAAATGCAACAACCATATGATGATCAACATCAATATAAAAATTCAACAATTAAGTTAAAACACAGTGTAAAGAACTGTGTAAAAAGACAAATATTACAGATAGATATAAAAAAAAGTTTTGAATAAAATTCAGTATCGCGTAAAAATTGCAATAAAAATCCTGGATGGAATCGAAAATGATTCCATCAAATTTCTCTGACCAACAGTATATTTCAGAGTCTCTTTAAGATGAGGACACTCCACCAAAACGTGGCGCACCGTCAGAGTACACTGACAGTGATCACACTGAGAAGGATGATTTTTTCTCTCAAAATAAATGAATGGGTTCAGTAAGTATGACCGATGCGGGCACGACACAAGACAACTTCATTCTTCCTGCACTGTCTATAGGATGACTGCCACTCTCCCAAGACCGGCTTGATGGCATGACGCTTGTTAGCAAGCGCACCGTCCCAATCATGTTGCCAAGTGGAAAATATAAATTGGTTGATACAATGTATAAAATCAGTATAAGGAACACCAACCGTGGCATGAGGCAAATCCAAAGCAGACTTGGCAGCAGAATCTGCTTTTCATTACCCCTAAAACCATCATGGCTGGGCACCCAACAAAATACAACATCTTTATTGGCAATAGATAAAAAGACACACTTTCGTACCACCGTACCAATTAAGGGATGGCGCAGCTTCATATTGCGCAAAGCTTGGAGACACGAAAGTGAGTCTGTAAAAATAACAAGTTTGGATGCACTAGAATCCTTTATTTCCTCTAAGGCTTTAATGACTGCCCAAACTTCAGCACTAAAAATCGATGGAAAAAATGTAGCACAAGCCACAGAATTCCCACCCCGTGATCCGTCTGTATACACAGGAATGTAATCACGGTACTTGTCTTGAATTTCCATGAAAAACTGTTTATACACAACAGCATCTGTACGATCTTTCTTCAGATGCGAAAGATCAAACACAATGTTAGGTGGTGTAATACACCAAGGTGGTAAAACAAAATATGAAGGAGTTTCAAAGAGTCTGATAAATCAATGCTGGAAAGGGATAAAAAAAACCCCGCTTAATGCGAAGACCAAATGTACGAATAGCATTAGGCCTTGCATCAAACAACTTCATATATTTTTTGTCAAACACCGCATTATGTGTAGGATGTGTTGGTAATGAGTTTATCTTGTTGCGTACTGCAGATACATCTTTGCACGTCTAGCAGCCAAACGAGGTTCATGTGCATCAACGTACAAGCTCTCTACAGAAGATGTTATAAACGCACCAAGACAAAGCCTAAGTCCCTGATTGTGTATAGGATCTAACATTTGCAAGTAAGACTTGCGTGCCGACCCATACACAATGCATCCGTAATCAAGTTTTGATCTAATTAAAGATATATACAGATGGAGCATAACCCTTCGGTCTGCTTCCCAGTCCGTATTACCAATAACTTTTAAAATATTCAGAGCTTTTAAGCCCTTCTTTTTCACATATTTAAGATGGGGCACAAAATATAGTTTCCTGTCAAATATAACCCCCAGAAACTTAGTCTCCTCCACCACTGGGATTGGATATTTGTCCAAAAAACAACTGTGGATCTAAGTGGAGACCTCGTTTCTGGCAGATATGCATACAAACCGGTTTTGACTTTGAGAATCGAAAACCGTTGTCAGATGCCCATTGCCGAAGTTTATTAAAGCAAAGCTGCAACTTACGTTCAGTGATACTCATATTGGATGATCTATACCAAATCTGAAAATTATCTACATATAACGAGCAATCCACATCAGGTATTAAACACTGGGTGATGCTGTTAATTTTGACAGAAAATAAAGTTACAGACAGAATACTACATTGAGGCATACCCATCTCCTGTGGGTGAACATCAGCCAAAGTAGACCCCACCCGGACTTTAAAAGATCTATCTCTTAAAAATTGAGATATAAAAAAGGAAGTCAACCTCTCAGGCCCATGCCACGGAGGTCGTTTAAAACCTCATACTTCCACGTAGTATCGTAAACTTTCTCCAAATAAAAAACAAACAAACACTGAAACCAAGTACTGATTATGGATGATAGCTTCCCTACAAAACGTTTCAAATCTATCAAGATGATCAACCGTGCTACGTCTAGATCTAAACCCACAATGCACGTTAGTAAGCAATTTGTGGGATTCAAGATACCAGAGAGGTCTATGATTGATCATTCTGTCCATGGTTTTACAAATGCAACTTGTCAAAGCGATAGGGCGATAACTAGTAGGATTAGTTGGATCCTTACCCGGCTTGGGAATAGGAATAATAATAGCTTTCCTCCAATAGGAAGGAAAGTCTCCCGAAATCCAGATGTTATAAAACATATTCAAAAGAACCATCAACGATGATTCAGATAAATGCTTTAATAACTGATAATTAATTTCATCTGGTCCTATTGAAATATCATGGCCTCTACGAAGAGCATCCTGCAATTCCTCCATAGAGAAATGCCTGTTGTATACTTCAGCATTTTCAGATGAAAAATTAATGGACTGCTTTTCAGCTTTATTTCTGACAGATGTAAAAGCATCTGTAATGAAAGCAGAAGATGAATTATGAGAAAAGTTGTCTACCAATGCATTGGCAATGTCACGATGAGACGTGACATCCGTATCATTGACAGACAAATGATGAACTGTATTACTGGATTCTTTACCTCTTTTTTTCCGGATCCTATTCCAGAGAGATTTTACTGATGTTTGTGAATTCAAATTGGAGACAAAAGTCCTCCAACATGATTTCTTACTCTGTCTAATCTCTCTGCGAGCTTTAGCCCTAGCGATATGAAATGCATCAAGGTTGTCTGTTCACGTTTGAACCGCTAAAGACACCTGTTTCACTCTTTGAATGCATCTTTGCACGTATCATTAAACCATAGTTTATTGAAATGCTTTGGCACTGCCGAAGTCTTAGGAATAGTTCCTTCCGCAATGTCCTTCAAGATGGAACTGAACAAAGACATGGTATCATCAGCAATGGCAAATTCTTGCAGTCGAGAGCTGAACATATGCTGAAACTGACCCCAATTTGCCCTCGCCAATTTCCACCTTTGAACCCATTCAAGTGATGGAGGTCCATCGTTCTCCAAAATAATGGGAAAGTGGTCACTACAAAAAGGGTCCGAACCAACTTTCCAGAAGAAATCAAGAAAAAGTGAAGGACTACAAAGGGTTAAATCTATAGAAGTAAAATAACCACTTGCAGAATGAAACTATGTATGACTTTGATCATTGAATAAAACCAAGTCATTTTTGAGAATTATGTTTTCTAATTGTTTTCCTCTAATATTTACATCCTCACATCCCCGCAAAGTGTGGTGACCATTAAAATCTCCCATAACAATAAAGGGAGCAAGGAGCTAATTAATGAGATCTTGAAATCTCTGGAAGTAAAATTAAAATGGTTTCGAGGAGGTAAATAAACTGAACAGAGAGTTATAGTTTTTATGAGCTGTGACTTTTACAGCCACAGCTTGTAAATTCGTATTTAATGTTACTATACTCTGAGGAATGTTTTCATTAACAAGAATGGAAACACCCCCAGATGCTCTATTGTCAGTTTAATGATACTTGTGATTCAGGTTAAATCCTCTCATAGTGATATGATCAGTAGCCTTCAAGAAAGCTTCCTGAAGACACACTGCAAAAGGAGTGTGTTTTTTAATTAAAAGACTTAATTCCTAAGACGACGGCAGACTACATTAGTCATCAGGGGGACGTATGGGATTAGTCTTTGTTTTTTCCTTTAACCTAGACCGTGAGTGAATTTGAGGTAAATCATCATCTCATCACCCACGTCCATATCCAAAGGATCAAAGGAATTACTTATCGGGACAGAACACATCTCAATTTTATTCAGACATCCCGAAGAGCACTCCTTACTGGATTGTTTACCTTTTCCTGACTGAGGAGGACCATTAGGGCTGGGCACCGTAGCAGTCGGCCTACCTAATGGTGTATGTGAATCCAGAGATACTTGTGTAAATTGCGTAGACGGTTTTTGTTTGTAAAGCTTCCTGCTGCTTCTGGGCTGCCTTATCAGCCTGTTTACAGCTTTTTCTATATCGGAAAGCTTTCGATATTTATCCTAATCATACCGCCAAGTTATGTCAGTATTAGTTGAAACACTTGCTGTGGAAACCTTGACTGTCATAGCATATGATTCACCTGCTGCGACATGTGTTTCTGTTTCCACAAGGTTCCTAGCCTCAGGAATTGGCAAGTTTTTGACAACTTTAATCTGTTTAATTTGTACCCTTTTCTTGAATTTCCATTGTGCACATTCTCGAGAATATGCAAAATAGTTTCCCTTACAAGTGATACAAATAATGTCATTAGTACATGTTTTGCTGTCATGGTCAAACTGACCACAACGAGCACATGCCAGCTTGTTTCTACATGCAGTTTGACCATGGCCAAACTTCTGACATTTAAAACAGCGTAAGGGATTCGGTATAAATGGCACAACAGATATACTGAGATATCCGGCTTTAACCGACGGAGGAAGTACTGTCCTGTTAAAGGTTAAGGTCAAAGTATTCGTCGGAACAAATTCGTTGTTCCGACGAATCTTAATCTTTTTCACTGATATCACACCCTGCGATGACAAGTTTTCTGTAATTTCTGTTTAAGTGACTCCTTCCAGATCTCATGACCGGATTACCCCCCTTTGATGAATTGAGGGAGGCGTGAGGTGAAACTTTTATTGACACATTACACGATGAGGCAGACTTGAGAAAACACAATGAATGCCTCTCAGTCATATATTCTAACAGTAACGAACCACATTTAAGTTTTTTGACAGATATGGGTTCGCCAGCCAAGCTGACAAGCCCCTTCTGAATAGCAAATGGCGATAATTTGCTCAAGGTCCCATCAACAGCGAACTGATGACCAGGAACCTCGGCCAGGATTCAGAAGGAACAACTTTTGACTTCTTAAAATTTAAACTATTCCTAGATTCTTCATCAGAAGACGAGAAATCCGCAACCTCGGAAGTTTGAGATTTGTTTTTACCCAACCATGCCTCGACCCATCACAGAGTGCAACAAGTGGACATAATACTGTAGATAACCACCAGACAAGCATACAAGGGATACATGGTTGATATACTATAAAAAGAATGTTCACCCCTGAAGCACGGTGAGGTTAATGCACACGCAGAGGTGTCTGTATAATAATTAATGTAGAGTGTATATTACATCTATTACAATGGATGAGAAGAATAAATTATATCTGTACTACTGAACGGGGAATGGAGATTATATGTATAATAAAGATTGTGGAGTGTATATTATGTGTATTAATATGTATAATAGACGTAGAATATACAGTTGAATCTCATTGGCTCGAACCCCGTTAGTGCTCGAGAAAGTATTCGACCCATCGGGCAGTTCGACCTAACCATTCAGCCAACATCGTGTTATTGTAACTTCGGGGCCCATTTCACTAAATATCCTAAGTTTACGTCCGATACTAGCATTTATACCCGTCGTTTGGCATCAATTATTCGCAGAAAATTACATCATTACGGAAGCTGGAGTATTTCAAAGATAACAGAAAATGAAATGTGTATTCTTCTAACTATATTTGTTGAACTATAATAGTAACAAGAATTGTAGTTTGTCGTAGATTTACGTTTATGTGCACAACTAGGCTTACAATGTTTGGTGAACTTGAACCCAGGCCTTTTAGTTCGAGAGTTGCAGTGTATGCGAGTTTGACTCAAAGACGTGCGTGCGCGCGGACGTGTTTGTGTCTCTGTGTTTACATAAGTTTGGTCTGTCTATGCGTGCGTCTGTCTCTCTCCCTGTCTCTGTCTGCCTTCTCTGTTTGTCTCTCTGTCTGTCTCTCTGTCTCTCTCTCTCTCTCTCTCTCTCTCTCTCTCTCTCTCTCTGTGTGTGTGTGTGTGTGTGTGTGTGTGTGTGTGTGTGTGTGTGTGTGTGTTACTGGATCATTAAACACGATCTGGGTGGGAACCTTTATTAGGATGCGACCCCAGTACCTGCCAGCCTTAAGTTCGATGTATGAGCGACTACACTACCGAGGTCAGTATTAATCCAGAAAACAATTCATTTGTGTAAATATTGATAATCACTTCAAAAATGTTTCTGTGAGAGTGCGTGTCAATTCTTCTTTTTTTTTTTCTTCTTTTTTTGTTTTTTTTTGTTTGTAAATGTATAATACATAGTAGACTTTATTTGCCAATATACTGTCAGTTTGATTCAAAATGTTGATACAGAGTTAAGAAAGCAAGGTTTTCCATTCTATTTACTTGTAGAATGCAGAATCCGTAATTAAGTATTACTACTTTTCAGTTGTAAAGTGGAATATAATAATATAGTTTTATATACTAATAACCTTCTGTTAGTTATCTATTTTACGTTGTATCAATGTTTTAATTTAATAAAATGTTTATAACAACATGTGCACGTAATTCTCTACCACATGATTAAGAGTTTACGCATGCTAGAAAACAAAATTAAAAATTAACGAGAAACCGAAAGCAACACAGATTAAAACTGGCTTGTCTGAGTAATATGCATGTATATACAGAAACAAAATGTGTTACCGTGTGCACAGTCAACTCCCATCCATCCAGCTTGACACCCCCCCCCCCCAGCATCACAGACTCCTGTCTTTATATTACAGTATGAAAATGATACACAGTGACGCTGACTACAGGATTTCGCACAGTTTGGTCCAAAGTTGTAGCCACTCACACATTGTATAAAGGCAGAAATTGGATATTTGGAAACGTTCATATATAACTGAGAACCAGATCTGGTTATGTGCCTCTCTTTGTGAGAATATCAGTGGTTCATTTGTTCCTAGTTATTTTCTAATGTTATGTAGGCCTACGTGTCGATATAATTTTATTGTATGTGCGCGTGTGTGCACGTGTTTCACCACCAAATAATAGCATAATGTATATGGCGATACATTTTGAAAACAAATATCGTATCGTCTCAGGCGTTGCATTGCGTATCGTAATGTATTGTATCGTATTGTATTGTATTGTATCGTATCGTATTGTATCGTATTGTATTGTATTGTATTTTGATGTGGTGTAATATAGTGTAATGTGGTGAAGTGTGGTGTAATACAGTGTAGTTAGTATGATAAGGTGTGGTGTCGTGTAATGTAGTGTAATATAATGCAGTGTAGTGTAGTGTGGTATTATGCAGTTTGTCGTCAACTAGCCGAGCTAAAAATTTAATGGTTAGCACAAACCCACTACACAGTTGGTTTGTCACTGACGTAAGTCTTTATATCGTAGTAAAGATACTTCGATTAGCGTATGAATCGTTTATCAAAATTACAACCATTTATCAATATGACAAATGCCATTTTATTTTACATATTTATGTATATTAGTATACATTTAGTGTATGGTTTGACTTATATTTATTGAATATATATCCTCGATTTGATTTTGTATATATTGTGACGACCGAGCGTCTGAATGTTTTGTGAATGGCTGGTAATAAACTCTCAAATAGCTATAGAAGGCAAAGATGACACAACAAATTTTTAAAGTTCAATCATTTATTGACCAATATGTCATTAAATGTTACTAAAACCTAACATTGACTCATCTATATGTACTCATAAAGGTAATTAGTGTTCATAATACCTATTTTATCTACACAACTATTTCCAGTATAACTAAATTTCTGTTTACTTATACTCTAACTTCATATGTGCTAGTTTAATATATTGCTTTATCTTTAATACTACAGTTAACTACACTATCTCTAATACTATCTCTCACTACTTCCTACTATTTCAGTACTATATTTCTCTATTCAGAGTGACACTACATCACTCTATCACTTCAGCCCTATAACAACTACACAGGGTGGAAGTACATCACCCTCAACTACTAATTAAACACTATAACTCAATAGGGTGGCACTACATCACCCACAACTATTTCCATTATTTTCACTTCTCACTTTTCACCACTTCTACCCTATCTTCTCCTATACAGTGTGAACTACCTCACTGTCCACTACTTCAGCAATATATTACACTACACTTGAACTGCTATTTCAATACTTCTCATATACACCAAGTGAATTATCTCACTTTTCACTACTTCAGCAATATTAAACTACACTTGAAGTTCTATTTGAGTACTTTTAACTCAATAGACTACATATTCCTATCTTAGAGCAATATCACTTATTTCCAATACACTTTATATCTCAATGTTAACTTTTCACAGTAAATGCCATAGCACTTCTGGGCTTTCAATTTATGTTTGAAGGCTAACCTATATCTAACTAATACATTTTCTAATTAATTAATATTGCCAAATATAATTATCATGTTTGTTGATGCTACTTAATTATTAGTGAGAATGGCTATCTAATCCCAACTCTTTATTTAAAAACCCATAATTTTAGAAAATAAACAAAATGGGTCCCAAACCACCTAATGTAAGGGTACAGCCAGACTGACGGCCAGCGTTAAACGCTGCCTTTTATAACTTTTGCTAATCAGCGAAAAATCAGCGTGCTGGTAAAATCAGCGTGCTGAATTCAGCGTACTAAGAGGGTATTCACGCCTAAAACAAACAAAATCAGCAGACTGAAATCAGCGTCGCTGATTTCAGTGTGCTGAATCAGCGGAGCCGGCTGAATCAGCGAACTAAGACCCGCCCCCTTTTTGGCTGGGTAAGGCTAGTCACGCTAAAAGTACACCCGACTTCCCTATTACTGGTGTAAACTAATACCTTAATACATTATTCTAAATAAACATATACAATAAATTATAATCTCATTCATGTTCCTACAAAAATAATAATTTAAACTTTAGTTTTCCAAAGTTTAGTTGTATTTACCGCTAAAAGGTTTGACAGCTGTGACCCGGAAGTACAATAAATATAATTCTTGAAGGTCACGGTCAACTCGGCCATTACCGCCATTTTCAAATGAGTGAACATATAAGCACGATTTGTTAAACACTCAGAAGTGACAAGAAACTTCGTGCCACGACATGACATCATTGGAATATGAATTTGGAATGTACACAAGTAATAATTACATCATTTAAGAGGACTGACATTCACCCAAACGTAAAA
>JAECMU010066282.1:0-22631 GCA_016106625.1 Dracogyra subfuscus
AAAAAAAATTTAAACAGCATCGAAATGCAATAAACCCAAAATTATTGTGCGATGTGATTAATAAAAAATTTGAATGCTTATATTCTTAATTAAAGTTAAAAATTAAAATTACTCTATTCCGAACTGATATACGTTCACATGCAATTTTCTGTGTTCATTGCATGCAATCGTAGCATAACGGAAAACCCGTTCTTTGAAAGTTTTATAGTATGCAACAATGGGGTCGGCCTACAGTAAAACTACATGTCTGTTATTGAATACATCTTACTGTAATTGTTTTACAATAGGTCTTTAAACGCAAATTATACTTTTATGTGTTGGAATTTTAAAAAGGCCACAGAAATGAGGAATTCAGTTTTTTTATTACTGTATTCCAAGATTACGTTAAATTTTTAGTGGAATTTCCAGAAATCGCTAGATTTTTTTTCAACTGAGCGTAGAGATTTGGGCATGAGCGTAGCAGCATAGCAAACGTCAACTGAGCGTAGCAAATTACGCCCAAAGCGTAGCAGTTGGCAGCTCTGGATATACCAATCGTGGGGCAGTGGTCAGGATGGAAATAAAAACAATAAGAAAAAGGGTTCACTGAGGTGGTTCGATCCTACGAAGCAAGCACCTTAGATGAGCCCTTTACCAACTAAGCTGGATCCTGCCCACAGGTTCAACAAAAGGATTTCAAAACAACGTTGTGGGGTCCATCAGAAAATCCTATCTTGCAATCATTATGCGTACTGATAAAATCTATGGACCATAAAACATAACAAACACAAGATCAACTCAAAGGTATTTGAGTAGTTTTTTTAAAACACAGACTAAGAATTTGCTAGAAGCAATACCGAAAAATAGAATGTGTGTGTGTCATGATAAAGTGAATCTTCAAATTTAAATTTGTCTTTAAATTGCCAAGTGCCTCATCATTTTTTGTATTGATTTTCCAAACAAATGTGAAAGCTAAAAGTTTGTTTTGTTAAATGCACGACTAGAGCACACTGTTTGTTTGTTTGTTTTGTTTAACAACACCACTAGAGCACATGGATTATTAATCATTGGCTATTGGATGTCAAACATTTGGTAATTCTGACATATAAATTCTGACAGAGAAACCCAGTACACAGACAGGATTGGCCTTTGATATACCAGTTGTGGTGATCTGGTTGAAATCAGAAATAGCCCAATGGGCCCACCAATGGGGATTGATTCTTAG
Organism: Dracogyra subfuscus; assembly: GCA_016106625.1. Taxonomy (NCBI): domain Eukaryota; kingdom Metazoa; phylum Mollusca; class Gastropoda; order Neomphalida; family Peltospiridae; genus Dracogyra; species Dracogyra subfuscus. Next base: position 1,205 of record JAECMU010066282.1, read on the forward strand.
CCCACCGCTACATCCGGCTATTTTTGGATGTCAACCAGCTGGTAAAGCTGACATACTGTCTTTAGAGGATACCCGCTACTTGCCTTTGTGGTGTCCTTAATACCATTACAGAACTGAGACATTTCATCTGTTGCCCGCCTCAGTTTCTTCATTTCTTCCTGTGTACCCACATGGCCTATGCCAGTTTTTACACTCTGCTTGTGGGCTTTCAGTTCTTTCATGAAGTCAGTCATCTACAAAAAAAGATAACAGATTAATATGCAATAATGTTGTAAAGAAATGAGCTAAAACTACAGTTGCTAGAGTGCTATCATTAATTATTATGCATTATTTCAAATGTTTGACTAATAGAATCTATCACCGTTGTCAGGTATAGATAAGGGAATTCCAACCCGCGGGACAAAATTCCCTTATCTATACCTGACAACGGTGATTGATTCTTTTTCTTGCCCACTAAGTAACTAAAGCAAAAATACGCCTATTTGTTACTTTTATATTGCCATTGCTTCCTTCCATTCTTGGCCAACTGTAAACATTGAGTCTATAGACTCCTTTAATCATACGTGCTAAAATGTAGTCCCATTGGACAAAATAAAATAATAATAATTTCACAATTAAGTTCCAATGTTTTTTTTTCATTAACATAACCTTTTGGAGGATTATAAAAAAAAAAAAATAATAATACAACATGAATTGGCAGCTTCAAAATAGAGTTGTCTCCAGTTATAAGTAGCATCATAACCGCGTATGTAAAAATTGTCTATACCCGTGGTTAAGATAGATTTATCTAGCACCGTGAAAAAGCTTGATAATCCAGTCTAGTGGGCAAGAAATTCTACTCTAGTCATTCATCCCTTGAACCTCTACTACAATCTCCAAAGCACTGAACAAAAAGACAAAACTAAGGGACATCATATGTGTTTTGATGTTGAAAGTATGCATGTATTATGTTTCAACTAGGTAACACCAAGACAATCAATCCATAAAACAAAAGGTGGTATCGGATGTCCTAGTTTTATGAAGATATTATTTACTATTGCCTTTCAACCTTTGTTCCAACAGCTTTTTGTATCTGTTTTATGCAATGGATTAATAATGCTAAAACATTTCAATTTAAAGTTTTTTTTAACAGTAGATTAGGTCACACAAAGACCCACAGACATAATTCAAACTGAAATACCTCTTCATTTATGCTCTTAGTGAATGTATTCTCAATGGCTTCATTGGCAGATTGTGTTCTTTGTCTCAGTGTTTCAGCATCCTCACCATCTTCTTCAGTAGAAGCTGTAAAGAACATCACTTTACTCAGGAAAATAAAGAAAATAAAAAACAAATCAAGTTGCTCTGATGAGCATGACAGATGGAAGGAAGGAAATTATTTTATTTAACGATGCACTCAACACATTTTATTTACGGTTATATGAAATCAGACATATGGTTAAGGACCGCATAGATATTGAGAGAGAAAACCCACTGTCGCTACTTCATGGGCTACTCTTTTCGAATAGCAGCAAGGGATTTTTTATATACACCATCCCATAGACAGGATAATCTGGGCTTCTAGATTATGGTAGTCCCACTCCCATGGCTAGTGATATTCAATGTTGGGCTAGTGAATAGCTACTATTACCATGCCCAACGGCTAGTGAATTTAGTTTTGTGTCAAATGCTGCAGTTAAACATATTTTGTAAATATGAACATCCACAATCACCACCACTCAATGTTAGTGTTGTTTTTTTTAGCTCTATCTCCCTCTTTAGGTGACATATTTGATTATTACTATTAATTAGTAAAATTGTATTAAATTCACTTAAGTAGGGCTAGTGAATTTTTAATTAGTAAAATCACTGATCCCATGGCTAGTGGATTTTATAAAAATTCTAGATAATACATACCAGTTGTGGTGCATTGGTTAGAGACAGATGGATTCAACATAGATCTGTATCAAATCCAAAACATGCTATTTTATGTCTGAAAACCAGACCATTTATGTGAAAGTTTTGCGATAAATTTGTCTAAAACAAATATGTAGAAACAAGTTAAAATTCTTCTGGTCTATTAAATAGTTCTGTTATCAGGAACTAAATATATAATGCTTCATATTGAATCTATTATGCTGTTATATATTATATACTTTATATTTTATATATCAGTATTATCCTATTTGTTTAAGCCTCAAAAGAACAATAGTTTCATGACTGATTCGCCTTCTGTAAATAAATAAATTTATACAAACACCTTCGACACCTTTGTTTACTGCGATAGCTCAACCCAAACATACCTGGTGTTGTTGTAGAGACGGGTTCACTGACAGGGTCCGGTTCTGGGATAGTCGACTCAGCTGGTGGCACGACGACCCTAGAAGATGCTGGAGGACCTGACGGTTGTGTACTGGCTACAGCTATCAACACAAACAACAGACATTAAAAACTCTGATCTTTAGTCATTAATACTTCATGAATTATCTGTGCATAATACAGGTCATGTTTCTCTATGATGAGTTTTTTAAATTATTTTAAACTGATTACAAAAACTAAATCAAAGTCAAAGAGTAAATCTAAGGAAATAATGAAACAAATGTTATTTGCTTTTAAATAAAGCTGTTATTTTTTTCTTCATATTATGGAATTTTTAGACTAGTTTATAGCCAAATATCAATTAATATTTCCAGCAAAGAATGAACGAACCAATGAGTCAACCAACCAACCAATGTTTAATGCATAAAATCAACATTAGGAAAAAGCCAATTGACTTTCTTCTTTTTTTCTCTTTTTTTTTTTCTTCTTCTTTTTTTTTTGGGGGGGGGGGGAGGGGGAGATATAATGACTTTTATGGTCTAATTTGTTTTCACCCCTTGATAATTACAGCTTACCAGCACTGGCTTCATTTCCTGCCTGAGATGTGAACTTGAAACTCTGTGCCACTGAAGAAGATCCTGTCTGACTGTTCTGTGGCTTTGTTTGTTGAAACAATGGCCTACTACCATACACAGCCTGGTCAGCTTTAGTGGCTGTAATGGAATACAGATCATATCATAGTATGTACGCTACAGTACCAGTTGTAGGGCACTGGATGGGATGGATTAAACAAGCACTCTACCACTGAACTACATCCAACGCCCACCCTTTTCTGTTAATCATAAAACAATTTGATCCATAAACAAACTTACTGGTTTGATAGTGCCAGAATAGATTAATTTTTTTTAATGAATCAAGGCCAACCTTTTCAAAAGATGATTAAACAAAATGACTGGATTAGAGAGATGACATTTTACACAGAATATGTTGTATACACAATCATTACAATTAGGACCAGACATTAGGTACTAAAAGGGACGGGACGCTTCATTGTGGTCAGTTTGGGATCGATCCCCATCTGTGGGCCAACTGGGCTATTTACCATTCTAGCCAGTGCACCACAAATGGTATATCAAAGGTTGTGGTATGTGTTATCATGTCTATGGGATAGTGTTTTTAAAAGATCCTTTAATACTACTTGAAAAATGTAGCTGGTTTCCTCTCTAAGAATATACATCAAAATTACGAAATGTTTGACATCCAATAGCCAATGATTAATAAATCAATTTGTTCTAGTGGTGTTGTTAAACAAAACAAAATTAAATTTCAGTGTATTGACTTAAATGAGCTTACTGGTTTTAAAACACCATTTTATCAACAAAAGGAAAAGCTGACGTCATATATATTATTCTTAAATGATAAATGATTATATAAAAAAAAATCACTGTTTTTATTGATTTAACTTCCTTTATTATTAGCTACAAATCATATTTAAAAAATATCTTTATATTTAACTGAAATTACACCCATGGGTGTAGACAGCTGAATCTATTTTAGAACTCCAATCTACTGAAAAGAAATCAAACATAATACAGTAAAGTGCTTTTAGAACAAACATTCCCACAATAAACTACCAATTAGAATTGATTATACAGTCCCGATTCCCCCACCCCTACCCTCATATAGTATTAATACTTCTAATGTATAGAATGAACTACATGTATGTATACAGGCCATCGGATTTCACGGTAACGATTGTTACTGGTAGCGTGTCGGTAATGTGTCATCAAAACAACGGAACCGAAATTTCGGTTCCAATGACTATTATGTCAATTAAAATTATTATATATATATATATATATATATATATATACACATATATATTAAACAAATATAATGTTTCTCATATAAAACTACTAGAGATAGTTTTTAACACAATGGTGACATCCGATTCGGATTTTAGCGTTCGCGTAAACCCGAATCAGAGTTCGACACCGCGCTTAAATCAGACGCGACCAAACATTGTAACATTGAAATCCTGGCATCTGTTCCAAAGAATAATTGATCCATATGTAAACTGCACATTTGAACCAAAATCACTGGCGCTAATTATTTGTAGTGTCGTTGTTAAATTTATGGACCTAAAATAAGATTTTAATATTGTTTGATAAAAATAATTAACCTTTTATTACTGTCACTGAAGTCGACAAATATATTGCCGATTTCAAACACACATTTGAGTACTGAAGGTGACAATCAAATAAGCTCCACTATTTCCTGTCTTTTCATTAAGGGTGAAAATGACGTAAACTGTTATATTTATTTAGCTGTCAGTCAGAACAGCATGCATATGTAATGTGAAGGGGAGGGGAAGGGAAGAGGAAGAAATGTTTCATTTAACGACACACTCAACACATTTTATTTACGGTTATATGGCATCCGACATATGGTTAAGGACCACAAAGATTTTGAGAGGAAACCCGCTGTCGCCATTTCATGGGTTACTCTTATGTCAATTAACAGCACGGGATCTTTTATTTGCACTTCCCACAGACAGGATAGCACAAACCATGACCTTTATTGAACCAGTTATTGATCACTGTTCGGTGCAAGTGGTTTACACCTACCCACTGAGCCTTGCGGAGCACTCACTCAGGGTTTGGAGTCGGTATCTGGATGAAAAATCCCAGGCCTCGACTGGCATCCGAACCTAGTACCTATCAGCCTGTAGACAGATGGCCTAACCATGACTCCACCGAGGCCGGTCCTGTGCTTGTTTAAGTTCTGGTATACAACAATAAAACTGACACATGCAACTCACTATAGAGTCATTGTAATTAGTGTTAAATAATGAGATATTTAGTTTTGAAGGTAGATAGTGCAAATAATTTTTACATGCTCATATACCATTAAAGGTAGATAGCACAAATATTATGAAATGTTGAACATTATTCGGTAGATGCACAATCATGACGGAAAGCAAATCATCACATAAGAGAAAAGCGCTTGATGTATGTATGCCTGTGTTTCATTCAATTGCTGACATCACTACATCTACGAGACCAATCCTCACAAAGCAGACAAAATAAGCAACTTTGTTTCAAAACGTGACTGACTTTAACATTCATTTGATTCAACATGCTGTATTTATTAGCATATTTGCTACTATTGGTGATAATAAATGCAATATTAAAAAAAACCTCCCTACTAATTCTTGTGATTATGGTGTTTAAATATGAACAATTCACAATGGCCGACTTCCTGAATGAAAACGGCTCACTTCTGTAAATGTGTACAACGAACTACTGCTATAACGAGCCGATGTATTTTACTGTATGTGCAGGCGGGCAGCATAGCCCAGTGGTACAGTGCCCGCCTGATGCGCGGTCGGTCTAGGATCGATCCCCGTCAGCTAACCACTGGGTTTTTTTCTCTCGACATAACCATATGTCCGACGCCGATATAACCGTAATATAATGTGTTCAGTGCGTCGTTAAACAAAAAAACAAACAAAATTTTTACTGTATGTGCAAGACAACTGTACCATGAACATTTACACTGAATATGAAAGCAATCCACACGTCAGGAATTATACATAATCACTCTCCTACATTGATGGTAGTTTTGTCTGAACTACTAAGTTTTTTGAACAGATCATAAAAAAGAAAACCAAAATTAACCCGTATAAATGTAGCTGGTGAGGTAAATAAAAGAATGTATCAAACCTGTACTAGTTAAATAATAAAATTTCTGATACATTCATTACAACATAACGTCATCCCATTGGTATAGACGTAGTAACGGGTGTTTGTTCATTTGAGAATTGACTGCGATTATTTTCATGGTTCGTGAACATCACTTACAAGTAAGTTACAGGTGACAACCGAGTCTCATGCCACGATTAGCAATGAGGTTGTGTGTTTTTGTTTTTGTTTTTTATTAATACGTACAGATCTATATGTCTACTTTGCTATAGCATTCCATTAATTTATCGCATACATTTTTTAAAAAGCTTTTGAGTGTGTTTTCTTCAAAATACCCAAATATGATTGCCAGAATAATCCAGCTTGTTGCACAAAAGCAGTGCGAGTCAGTAGGTGGAGGGGGGGGGGGGCCTAGTATGTGTGGCTTCGGTTCATTGAGATATGAATGAAAAAAAGTAAACACCTCTGGACCAATCAGATTGCCATAAAGTGTATAGTTTTTGTTTTTGTTTTGTTTAACGACGCACTCAACACATTATAATTATGGTTATATCGGCGTCGGACATATGGTTATGTCGAGAAAAAAACCCAGTGGTTAGCTGCCGGGGATCGATCCTAGACCGACCGCGCATCAGGTGGGCACTGTACCACTGGGCTATGCTGCCCGCTAAAGTGTATAGATGCAAAGAATTACATTGTTAGGAAACATCATATCTGATGACATCATTTTACATGGGCAAGTTGTCTTACTGAGCGTTATTGTTTGTGGACCAAAAATAATCCCATATAAAGTATCAAGTTTTAGTGGTATTATTTGTAAGTATGATTAAAATTTAAATATAAGTATCGTCTATTATTTCTTTTACATTCATCTGGGAATGAAACAAAAAATCTTGCCAGTTCTCACAGTTCGCGGATGATTTTTTTCTTCCTACCCCAATGAGCATAAAAGATATAACAGATAATTCTCAAATAAAAAAACTATTCCCTGAGAAAGGCTTACCAGTGGGCTGTGTAGAAAAGGTAAAGCCTGTTGTTACCGAACTCTGTCCAGTGGTTGCCGCTGGCTTGCTGGCTTGATCACCAGACTTGGCTGTCACCAACTGTCCCCTTTTCAGGGAAAATTCTTGCGAGGTTCCAACTGTAGAGTCTGGAGTCTGATTCGTCTGCTGTGCAGGTTTCGTCACAAATTTGAACGAGTTGCCGGTGGTGGGAAGACCAAACTTGCTCGCTGTTGTTCCTGCTGCTGCCATTTGGCTCTGTCCAAATGCTGTTGTAGCAGTTGATGCACCAGCTCCACTTGGCGTGCTACTAGCACCAGAATCACTATTCACGGTCACCTGCCCTAACTGCTGTTGTCTTGATGTCTGGCCAATTGGAGCTGCTTTTGGAACTGGCAGTGGTAACTTCTGTCCAGAGGCCAAAGAGGATTCTGCTGTTGTTGCTGCAGCAGTTGCAGCTGGGAGTGCTGGTGTCTTTTGTCCAAAAGGTAAAGGCAAACCTGATGTTGTGGTAGCAGTTGCTGCTGCAGACCCAAATGGCTTCTGTCCAAAAGGTAATGGTAAACCTGTTTTAACTGTTGCTGATGCGTTTGTTGTAGCTTGTGCCGGTGGTCCTGGAAAAAGAAAATCCAATCCAAATGAAGAAAAGTAAGGGAAGTATGTTGTTTTTTCATATACAAAGCCACGTTTCCAAATATATTCACACATTTCAGTGTAAATATGTAGCTAAAATCAAATACCTCAACAGTGTTGTATGGAAAATGTACCATGAACTATGAAAAGAATATTAAGATAAAAATAACAACAAATGAATGAATAATGGGAGCAATATGTTTTTCTTACATTACATCTTTCCTGATTAACTATCATGTCTTACAACCTTTTAATTTTCGTAAATTTATTTATGCACATCAATATTAGGTTTTTCTTTATTGATATGTTTTTAATGTATATAATTGAGCCTACTAGTTACAGAACACAACACACACATTGAGATAAAAGCATAATTGACAAAAACCTTGAGGTGTTCGGTCTCCCGAGGAAGGCAATGGTTCAGGTGGCTGGGTCAAGTTTGGAACGTCAGGTCTCATATACATCATGTGAAATGGAACCAGAAGTCCGTCCGTTGACAGGAGGAGGACAATTGGACATGGTGGGTGAGTTTTGTTATCTCCTGGAATAAAACAATGAAGAAAACCTGTATTTGTTTTAAGCCAACCTAAAACCAATGCAGACTGTTCTCTAATGAATTCCTAACAATATTACTCATAAATCAGTATGGTATATTTTTCACAATAGAACTACATCTAAGCCATGTTTTAAACATAATGTTTGCTTGAAATGACAGTATAATTAAAAAGACATACCCTAGTTTTTAAACACTAAGCATATTTCTCACTATTAGAGCCATTTATGATCACTTAAATCATACATTACTTATATTTTATTGTTTAGATTATTAATTTCTATACAACTGAAGTGTTTCTGGTCATCCTGGTGTTTCTAATTAAAAAACAATATGCATTTTTCATATTTTTAAAAATGCACATGCATCAGAAGTAACGATTATGGAGTCGCGCTTTAGTCTATTTTTAATAGTATTTCAACGTCACAGACTCTTGTCCACTCCGTTGTATCCAAATTTGTTACTGGTTTGTAAATTTATCAAACTTAGTGTCTACTTTTACAGGTTGAAAACAGGGTCTAGGTGGAAAATATGCCTTAGTGTTTAAAAACTAGGGTATGACCCTTAACATGATACCGAGCAAAGATTAGAGAAACACATTAAATTTTGTAAAAACATTCAAATTATCACAATAAATTTAAGAGTGAGAATGGATTTTTATTATTATATATATATATATATATATATATATATATATATACCAACCCAAAGAAATCTGCATCTGAGATGAGAAGTCAATCGCCATGGCTACAGGGAATGAATCACAGTCATTCTCTGCTAGTGGAAGCTCAGCGCGGCCAGAATCCTCCAGAGTCCAGTGCTCCCAGTTAGTCTAAATCATTCAAAATGGAAAATTTATTAGCAACCAAAAATTGTGTAGCAATCTCTGAAACTTGCGTAGCAAATCACAACGGGACCCTGAACAAATAGTTCCCAGAGTTTAGAAGAATTGAATGTGAAAAAATATAATCAGGCTAATGGAGCCAAATAATTATATAGCAGACATCAGGTTTTTCTTTAACTTCCAGGTTAATCAGTTGTAACAGGTATCATAATATTCATATAACAATCTTTCTCCCATCCCTGGCCATGCAAGACAGGCGCATTCCATGACGTCAACCCATGCGGAATACATCTGTCTTGCATGACCACGTGACTTCTGTTGTTTGCGCTGATATTAACATTGGGTGACGTCATGTAAACGGCAAAATAATGCAAGAAATACTTTTTATATTTCATAAAAACAAGGAAACCTGCTGTTATAATGAAATTATACAATCATTTTCGGTTTATAATTTTAGTATAAACCATTTTTGGGTACGATCTTTTCAATTATTATGATTATTTTATTGTAAGATATAAAAAAAAAATGTAGGTTTTTCAAGTTTTTCCAAAATGCTTGTTTTTCATCTACTGGATGGGAGAAAAAGAATCCTCCATTATGTATCCATGTGGGACAGGGCTATTCCACCCTCGGGTACATAATATGATGTCAGGAACTTGGCAAGCCTCGTCCCTGACAACAAATTATGTACCCTCGGATGGAAACAATTTTTTCTCTGTAACTGGTGTTAAATGATATAAAACCAATCACAATTTTTAAATTTGTCCTTCGACCAATGCTGGAAAACCTAGTTTCTTTTGTTTAACAACATCACTAGAACAATATTGATTTCTTAATCATTGGTTAAAGAATGTCAAACATTTGGTAATTTCTCACGTTTTTCTTATTAGTAGCAAGGGATATTTTATATGCACTTTTCATGACAGGACAGCACATACCATGACCTCTAATATACCAGTCATGGGGCACTGGTTGTGATGGGGGTAAATCCAGTCGGAGAATGGGTTCACTGAGGTGGTTCGATCCTACACTGCCAGCACCTCAGACAAATGCTCTGCCGACTAAACCTAGATCCCATTTCCTACCAATACTAGAACGTTATACAAGGTTATAAGAAGAATGTACAAAATTAATATAATTATGATGTCATAAGAGGCACTGTACATACCTTTTGATCCAGATTTTTGCCAACAACAGTAGTTTCAGTAGCATTGCTGGATGCTATAACGGCCAGTTCCCTGAAAGATAAATTTCATATATCACCCATATTATTGGTCTAACAAAACATTCAAAGTTTGTTTTTTGTTTAACGACACAATTAGAGGAAATTGATCTGTTAATCATCAACTACTGGATGTCAAACATTTGGTAACTATGACATAAGCTTTGAGGAAACCCACTACATTAGCAGAAAAGATATTTCAAAAATACGCCCCTACAGACAGGACAGCACATACCACAGCCTTTGATATATCAGTCGTAGCACACTGGTTGAGAAAGGGGGAAATCAGAAAATGTGTTCAACAAGGATATTCCATCTTACAACCCCCCCCCCCCCCCAATGGAGCACTTCCAACAGCTTGGTCTCATCCACATGGTTTAAAGGGACATTCCAGAGTTTGAATATTGACCAACGGAGATTTTTTAATGATTATAATTACATATCAGATATATTTGTCTGCATAAAATATTAGTGGCTGTATATTAAATGTGTTTCTGATTGTTGTAATACTTGTATTAGGTTAAATTTCATCTTATTTCATAAAATATAGTTTTTTCGTACGTACAATATAATTTGAAGACAAAATCCAGTTTTGGCTTCATACAAATATTAAGACGACCAGAAACACATTGAATATACAGACACTGATATTCTAAACAAAAAAATATATTTCAGTTGCAAATTTAATAGTAGAAATACTTTATTTGTCGGAAACATCTAACAATGCAGCAAACTCAGGAATGTCCCTTTAACAATATGATTGTCTGTAGTTCATACCTTAATACAAACATTATTGTTTTAAGTTCATACTTTTGGTCATGTGATGAATTTAAGATATAAATGACATTGGTTTTATACACATTACCATTGCTGGACAAAGTTGATATAATATTTATGCTTTCGGTTTTCACCAGATCCATAGCAAACATCTTCATAGTTCATATATTGTGTGTTTCCCTCTTTCTGGAATGATAAACCAAAAAATACTCAAAATAGCAATAAAATGAAATAACACTGGATATACAAGTTGAAAAGCTAACACAATTGTTTCTTAAGAAAGAGAAGAAAAATTCAATAATAAAATGGATTATGGTATTAATCAAATCTCTTGGGATTACTAATTACTTTGTATTATTAATTTGAGAATTGTGAGGAATTAAAGGTCTCGTATATCATGAAATGTTTTGGTGAGAAACTACAAACCAAGTTTCATTGACCTAGGACTTAGTTTGTGTGAAACTCATATAAACATGATACTTTAATGTGAAGCTGTAACGTAAAAGTGGACACTTTCAAAGAAGCAATACTTATATGTCACTTGGATTTTTCTTAAAGGCAAGACAAAAAATATATTTTTTAATTTACTTACAAGAACTGATTTTACCAATTCCATAATAACTCTTAACAAACTGTATTAATTACAGATATTTTCAATAAATGATGGCTTAAATAACTGAATATTTAAATATAAGTTTATTTTAAATTCAGTAAGTCAAACCTGCCACAAAGGAGACTATCTATAAGCACCATCTGGAACTTATGTATAAAGACCATCTATCAAGAAAGACATTTAAAATATTTTCATCAGCACATATGCCTCTATTTATACCAAAGTCTGCTAGGGATGGGACCATTCAATTTTTTTATATTCAATCTGAATTTAGGTCCATAGTTCAGTTTATTCATAACAGTTTCTACAAGTACGCCAGCTATCACACATATATTTTAATACAAGTATTTTAAGGGCAATAAACTTTATTTTGAATGGTCACTTGAAAACAAAAGTACTTTTTTTTTTGTAACCATACCATGTGGGGTATAGGATAGCCCATGCAAAAATTTCAAACGTAGTGGAACAGATTGCTGTGTTTGGCTGAAATGCTTAACGGTGTCATTAGGATTCCCAGCAAGAAGTCACAATAAACCATGGTAAACAAACACATTTTTAAAAACTGAACTGAGGGCCTAAACGCATGATTAATCTTTGCACCCCTAAAGTTTGTTTGCTCAAAAAGCACCCCTGGGTGGCTTTCATAACAGGTTTGCCATAACAGATAACCAAACAATACAAACATTGAAAAAGTTAAAACACTAGCAAACTAACCGAGCATATGGTGAGAACAACAAATGGCTGGTCTGAATCCTGAGGGTTTGCTGGCACGTACGCTGCTAAAAACATATAGGTTGACAGCCAGGACACATCGACCACTGAAAACAGAAACAAACGAATGCACAAAATAAACCATGCTGCTTTCAAACTCGGTAAACTTGACAACACTTCAGAAACTTGCAGCAATGCTGGTAACATGATTTTATCACAATTAGAAATATCTATATTTGTGTCTGCTTCATCTACATAAAACATGAGATGGCTTAAATATCATATCAACCTTTTCATACCAGATATTAAGTAATTTTTTGCACCCTTGTTTTGGCTTCGTACACACAAAAAATGGCATGTCTTACCATAATTTTACTTGAAATCCTTATTTCGTAAAAGGTACAATTTTTCAAACACATTCAGGTGCATTTTTTTAATTTATTTTTAAATTTTTTTATGGATCACTGGTCGGTGCAAGTGGTTTACACCTACCCATTGAGCCTTGCGGAGCACTCACTCAGGGTTTGGAGTCGGTATCTGGATTACAAATCCCATGCCTCGACTGGGATCCGAACCCAGGTACAATTTTTCAAACACATTCAGGTGCATTAGTAATGGCAAAACAAATAAATTTCAATAGCAATTTTGTATTGGGATTTTTCCAGCATTCTCAAAAGTGATGTCATTGGAATACTGCTGTCATTCAAATTCAAAATGAGCTGTATTACAACAATGCTTCGCCACATTAAAATAAAAACTAGTCTACTAACCTTGACCCATCAAATTGAATAACAAGCAGACAATGCTGTTTATAGGTCAGTATTTATTTATTTTTCATAATTCTGGACAAAATATTAATTTCAAGTTTTAAAAGATGAAAGAAATAGAAAGTACCTTTTGTCAAATATATCATATTAAAAAATATCCATAGGTTTTATTTATTGTGTACAAAGCCAAAACCAGGGACCAAAAAGTGACTGTAATGGGCAAACTAAGGGGTTGATTTATCCACAGTGTTGGCTAAAAGCAGTACAATGACTGTCTAATATTTTATTTAGTTATCAAGCATGATCCACATGATCAAAATCACTATTAATTCCTAATAAAATTGAAGATGTATTGTGTTATGTGCATAATTTTACCGTAAACATCTGTTTAATTTAACAAGTTCTATAATCCAGTACAATGCTAAGTTCTACAGTTCTACAGTTCTCAGTGCAAACTTTAACACTTAATTTACCCTGTTGGGGTCCTTCTAGTACAGTTGGGCATCCCCATTTCTTTTTAGCTTTCAGTTCTTGGTCAAACTGAATAAGTGAGCCATCTTTTAGTCCAATAACAATTTGCTTGCCCTTGGGACTCCAACACACTGTAAATAAAAATAAACATGTGAAACTAATATAAAAGTTAAACATTCTAAAATGTTTGTTCTGATGAATAATATTTTAATTTAAAATTGTACAAATATATTTCATTTAACAAGTAACACAAAGTAGCAAACCAACCTTAAGAGTGCAGAACAAATTCAATTAAAACAGATATATGTAAAACTAACACAATTTTTTACATACATTCAAATGAAAAATTACTGTACCCACATTTTAATTAAAATATTTTTAATTACTGGCATCTTCAGTTTTATTCTAGATGAATTACTGTGTGTCATTAAACTAGCAATTAGCAACCTAAATACAGGTATGCATTACCTACTGACAGCAAAGCAACATAATTAGTAATTAGACAAGTATACATTACCCAGTCACCAAAAACACAAATGTGCAAAGGTTAAAACAGTACATAAATATATACATAATATTCAGTGAAAATAATTTAATATCTTAGTAGTCTTTGCCGCTTAAATCAAATCTGTCATATAAAAATGAATATTGTTAACAAAAATAGTGTTCCATCATACTTACCGTTATTTTGCACAATGATTTATTTAACGAAATCACTAGAGCACACCGATTAATTATCATCGCCCATTGGATGTCAAACATTTGGTAATTCTGACACGTAGTCTTAAGAGAAAACCTACAAGAACTACATGTTTTCATTAGCAGTCTAAGGATATATTACATGCACTTTCCCACAGAGATGACAATACACTATCATGGCCTTTGATATACCAGTAATGGGGTACTGGTTGGCACTCGATCTTATGAAGTAAAGAGTTTACGACAAATTACAATTAAACCTACAACATGTGGCACATGTGGACACAGGAAGAGAGGCAACAATGTTGAGATTTTCTTTGATTTCAAACAGCTCCACGCTGCCATCAGACACGCATGTGGCCAGCATCAGGGGATTTCCTGGGTTCCATGCTAGGTCGAGTAACGTGGATCCTGGTGACGCATTCAGCTTAACCTTTTGGAACGGTAATGGTTTGGCATTCTGAAAGGAAAGGATTGTTTTTTCATATGACACCTCAGTTTTAAACTATCTGTGTATGTCTGTAACATATAGCTGTTTGAACACTTGGTCGAGAAAAGAAAAAAATCACAGTAGGCTTCAAATTAGACTGACAAAATAGTGATAAGTTACTTCTATCTCCAAATGAAATATAGTGAGAAGTGGTGGAAAAGTAAATTTTCTTAAAAGTAATTTTTTGTTTAATTTATGATATATGAATACCACATAATCTAAATATATTTCATATTACTTTTAAAAATTAACAATAGTTTATTTAAAGGAATGTCCCGAGTTTGCCACCACTGACCAGTACTTTTTTTCACTTTGCTTGTCCACGGACAAGTGAATTATTTCGTGTTTAATGAAACCTGAACGTCGACATGATCTTGCCATCCTTCAATGTATATGCTGTATCAGTTATTTGGTCCGATGTGGCCTCTGATTGGTCAACTGGCTTGTATTTGGCCTATCGTATCTGTCGTACTTGTAACTAAAAGTGCCAGAAGTTCACCAGACACGCAAGAAAAAAGACCCCATCTCTTTCAAAAAATGAAAAACCCAAACTGACAAGGACCATGATTATGATATGAAAAAACTAAAAGTCATTTTTAATTATTAAAAACAGGACAAGTAAATCATATTCATATTTAATGATTTAATGTATTAATGTAATTGATTAATATATTTTAATTATTATATTTTCTATATTGAAATTATCTTTCATAATATAAGATGTATGAATGTACATATATATATATATATGTGTGTATGTGCATGTATGAATATATACATGAATTTTTGTAAGGCAATGATTCAAGGCTCCCCAAAGTAAATATAGACAGTCCACATGTCCTGGGACAACTGAAGATTTTTAATATTTCCACACCCCTGATGACAATCATGTGACAATAACTAGATATCAGTACAGTTGAGAAAAGACAAAAATAGTTGTTTAAACTGAGTTTTCTTTCAAATTAGTCCCCATTATTTTTTCAGTCATAACTTGCATCAAATGGGAATAAATAAAATAACAGCAGAACTTACTTGATTTGCAAAACCTCGTAAATCATAAGCCAACAGAATCAAGTTTGCACATTCCTTAACAGCAACAATCAATGTAAGTTCATCACAACTCAAAGCAAGATGGCTGACATGAGCAGATAATTCGATTGTGCACCACACTGGAAAGTCTTCAATTATATGGTTACTTCGATCTTTAAAGTGTTCTTGATCCAAAAGCAATATAGTATTAGTCTTGATCACACGGAAACCTTTGAATAAAAATAAAACAAATATTTAAAAAAATTGTTGGCATGCCAAGTTTCACTGATGTAGGACTTATATTTTGTGAAGTGGAGTAAAGAATAACAACTTTATATACAGGAATAGTTAAATACATAAATTTATGTCATCATTGCTACCAACATACATTTAACACCTACATCTCACACTTCCTTGAGGAAAGACCAAAGGTGAAAAGCAAAATGTTAGAAGGGAAAATATATCAAATACTATTTTCATGTTAAAATATACTAGTGTACCTAGTCCTACTCCTAACATTCATAGTCCAATTTAGAGATCACTGTTTTTAGTAGCTTTCATTTAGATATTATCAGAGATTAGTTTTAAAGGTTGAACACAACCATTCACTTATGCTTGCATTTCAATACAATTTCTATTTCAGAATATATTCTGTGAAAAACAAACAATGTCGAAAGAGCTACATAGCTACTATTTTTAGGAAGCCCATTAATTTATTAAAAAAATCAACATAGGTTGACCATGAAAATTTTGGGTTATAAATCCACCCATGTGCCAGAGAACTGCATCATTTTTCTGTTAGCTATCCCACCCCAAATCAGGAATGTGACTACCAATATGTCAGTTGTATATATATATATCTCACAGTGCATTAGCCGACTGGGTAAGCAGATTCCTCAGTTTGCCTATCAGTATTGGTACACAAAGGTTGGTACATTGCATAAAGTTGACATAATGATTAGATAATCTTGGTCAAATGATTATCTGAGTGAATTGTGGGCATTTATATTGATGCATCTAACAAAGTACAAATACTATTTTAATAATTTTAACATAGCTGAAAAAGATATAAGATTTTGTTTAAGTGATTTTTTGAAAGTTGAGTAGAAAAGAAGGAACAAATGACCAAGTTAAAGTAAACAATAAAGTTTGAAAAACAGTTTGATAATAAATACAGTACCTGACTTTTCACCAATAAAGGTGAATCCAAATCGGCTAGAGGTGGCCAGCCATTGCAAACGATCGGTTTTAATTTCACCAGATGATGGTGATATTCTGATCTTGCATAGTTGCTGGAACTTAAAGTCCTAAAATAATATAAAATTATACATTACTAATATAATGTACATCATGGTTTCAATGTTTATATACTTACAAATGCATGACTGTTTAGTAATTACTTCAAATAATCACATTGTTACTATAAATTATAATGCATATCAAATATATATAGTTCCTCAAATGCACACAGTCAATGCATATTTATTTTGCTATATATTATACACACACATACATATATACAGTAGAATCTCATTGGCTTGACCTCGGAAGGGTTGATCACACCCCAACGCTTGAACGAAATATGAAATCCTGAGTTCGGTAAACCCTTACATGTGTATTAACTGATGATGGGTCGAATACACCCAAGGTCGACTATAATCCTTCGCTCAAACTAAATTATCAGTCCCATCTGTGTAATTAACTATATTTCCCTCAAACTGGTTATCCATCAAATATCAAATGGAAAACCACCGAAAAGGACCAACAATTGCTGCACTTCAGTTGGTTATTACAACCTTCAGATTAATTATTTAGGTGGAATGAGCTATAGATGAATCGAAGAATCACAACAATAGCCATGCAATCCTTTCTTTACCATGTTGTGTGTTAAGTGACTATCGGTAATGATCTTTCAAGTACAGCTAGTGTGATGGTACCTGTTCGATGAACCATGATAACAATCAAACTATTTGTACATGTAAAGCATCAATTATCAAAGTCAACATGCAGGGCTTTCCCCAGTGTGTTTAGCTGATACGGCCCATGCTCCCTTAGCCAGCCAAGTAAGCGCCTTCATGTCTGGTAAGCGCCTTAACTGCAGGACCGTGTCGGCTTAATTTGTAACATGTATACAAAACAATGGAGCTGTGATCCGTAACATCATTCACCACACATTATCACACTTCCATTTGGTATATCTGCAATTCATTAGATGTTCACTTTGAAGTCCATTGATCGCACCGTTTTAATTGTCGGAGGGCTTGTGCTGGTCATGTGGTACAGGTGATCGGCTACTACTAATCCGCCAGATAACTGCTTGTTGTAATAATGTCTGTTGCTAATTTTAATAATCACGGTTATTAATTTTAACGGCATGCATTCGACATGTATGACAGCAATGTGACAGCGATTCAACATTTGGAAGATATGTAACTTGCTATTTTAATTTTATAAAGTCTTTGAACCAAAGTAATAAAAACAAACCAACAATGCATGTAAATTTGAATACACATGCCAGTTCAGGGCCAAAAGACGTATTGGCTATCCCAAGGGCTGAGTTCAGCCAGACCGAGTGAAAAGAAAATGTTTGCTACACTGGTTTGTGTACAATGTACTTCACGTTAAACCAAATGGACACGACGGACACCAATCAAATAGTTCGTTTTATTACCACCGAGAGTTGTTAGTAAGCTAAATGTTCATATATGTCTACTCTAATCAAGACATTTGTACTGGGTTTTTTTAATACTTGAGTATCGATCCATTTTTGTTGTATTTTAAGTGAATAAGTGTCACCATTTTACAAACTTTTCATTTAGATGACTAATCATAAATTTCCAAATAGAAAGAACAAAAACCTGATTGGTAATTGCGTTCAAATATAATAGCCAAAAAAAAACATTCAGTGAAAATGTTGTGATCTTATCAACGTAACACCTGGCTGACTCAAAGCCTGGGTTGTAAAATTGACAGGTGGCATTGGATTTAATAAACTGTATTTAACCGGAACATTACTAAAAGGGGGTGCTGTCAGATTTCTTCCTGTAGTGTCTGTGATTAATATACTCTTCAAAAAAAGGCACTTGACATTGATTTTCAAAGTTTAATTAAACAAAAACTGGCAGACATGATACAAGAAACCAAAGATCAAGACGCCATGAATATGGAATTACTCTGTACATGTCCAAAGCAGTATCTGTGAGAATCCAACTGAAACATGTACACAGGCATATGTGTAACATAGGAGTGGGCAAAATATCAGTATAGGTTATGACCACCACAAGCCCTGATTACAGCTTAACAATGGCGACACATGGAAGCAATCAAACGTTGCACAACACATTGTGGAATGTTTTGCCACTCAGGGTACAGTGTCGTAAGAAGTTGTGGAAGAGTCTGGGTGACTGACACATGCAACATGTGGTCTGGCATTGTCATGCTGAAACATTCCACCACTGATATTCAAGTACGGAATGATGGGATGATTCTCAGGAAAATTCCTGCCTCCCTCAGCCGATTACAAACTGTCTGGTCAGAAATTCTGCGTAGTCCAGGGATTTGTGTTGCTGTGGTTGCTGCAGTTGTTGTTCGATTTCAAAGATGACACACCTGGATATATCGATCTTGAGTGGCAGTGGTTACTCTAGAATGACCTGACCCTGGCCTGTCATTAACACTTTGAGTGGTGTTGTACCGTGCCCATAAAGCAGAGATGATCTGCCTAGAGACGCCAAAGTGACTTGCCACAGCTTGTTGATTTGCCCCTGCTTTCAATCTCCCATTGGCATTATTACGTTGAGATGAGTTTTTGCATTACCTACAGTGTCGTTATGCGGTCTACCTTTCACCAACAGATGGTTTGGCATGATGCACATGTGTCTCTGTTAATTACACTATTGCGTTTCAGTACAAACGTCGACTATGGCTACATTTATAAGAATCGAATGTCTTACTTGATTGTCTTTGATTCTGTAAAAATAATCCGATAGCATTATTTTTAGCAATGTCAAGTTTCTTTTTTTGAAGAGTATATATAAAATATTTTTTATCAAGGTATCTAAAGTCAAATATAGAAGTGTTGTTGTATTAGCATGATAATCTTTGACTACAGTTTGATGTGCAGAGTTTGTGCAGAATTTAAAAAGTCTGACTATTACAGCTGACACGCATGGCGACGTTCCAAACACCGGACTTTTTTCACAGTATACGATTAGGGTGTAAAAATGTGATGGTAATCGTTATTTTGACTGCAATTTCATTCTGAGCAAAAGTCATTGGAACCGTTGTCCAGAATTTGCTAATGACGTATTCTGTTGACAATGTAAACCTCGCCATTTGTGCTTGCACGCGAGGTTTATCTTGGTGAACTACACCTATGTATGCACGAAACAAACTATATAACATGACACAAAAATAAGTGACCACAGGTGACACGAAAATAGGTGACTGCCGTTGATGCACAAACTGCAGATGACACGCAAAGAGTTGACTGATGGTGACATAAATAAGTATTATAAAACAAGTGTCAAAATACAAATTTAGGAGAAATATCAAAGTACATCTGCATATCCATACATCCCCATACGAGTTCACAGTTCTTTTTTCCATACGAGTTAGTTTCCATACGAGTTCACCGCAACCCCCGTCTAGCTCCCTTACTCAAAGTATCCTCGAAGGATCGTGAAGCGTCCTCTTAATGGGGAAATGGCTACAACACACACGCATTATAATCACACGATCAATTTGATATATTACTTTATTCAACTAACTACAAATATTAATCAATAAAATGTTTATAACCTTACAAGTGTATTCCTCTGATAGATAAAACACATGTCACTGATAAATGTGTACATTCCAAGGTCTGGATCGGAAAGCGTCCTATAGGTAAGATGGGCTTCCATAATTAGTTTTTGTTGCAAGAATACCAGGCCCGTAGCCAGCATGTTTAGCGGGAGGGGGGGGATCGAAATTTCATGTAACGTAACTCATGTAGAGGGCAACCTTGCCTCAAAATCTCTCTGCAGAGATACGTCATC
Organism: Dracogyra subfuscus; assembly: GCA_016106625.1. Classification (NCBI taxonomy): domain Eukaryota; kingdom Metazoa; phylum Mollusca; class Gastropoda; order Neomphalida; family Peltospiridae; genus Dracogyra; species Dracogyra subfuscus. The sequence continues at coordinate 22,056 of JAECMU010066282.1, forward strand.
CAACGTGAACGGGAGTAGTGGAGTTCTCCCCAGAATTTGGTTTGATAATACACTAACGTTTGTTACAAAAGTTAACATGTTGCATGATGTTGTTGTATGCATGTAACCGTTTATTTTCAGTCCTACCAATGAATTTATAATAAATGAGGCATGAAAAAATATTTCATATATATAAGCCTACTGGAACAAAATGCCTATTAATCAGCGGTTGTTGGGTGGTAAATGCACAGTCATATCGACACTTGGTCACAGAGGAAACCCACTGCTACCACATGGCTACTCTTTTCAAATAACAGCAAGGCATCTTTATGTGCACTTCCCACAAACAGGATAGCATACACGGCAACGGCATATAATCAAACGGGTCCACTGAGGAGGATAGAACCTAATGTACTTAGTGACACAGAAAAGGAGGACAAACAACAACGGGAGGCACCACAGCAGCAATGAGGTGTAATTAACGAGCTACTTCGATCTACTAAATTCCAAAACTATATTAGCTCTGTATCCTTTTTTCTTTCGGCCGACCGTTCAAAAATTGTCCCAAAAATTCCTTCATACTGAAATGCGCACCTT
>JAECMU010066287.1:0-14596 GCA_016106625.1 Dracogyra subfuscus
CTGGGAATATGTTATAAATATATGTGATGTCCTCCCTAAACTGTTTACCGGCTTCAGTGGCATTGTGGTTAGGCCATCGGTCTACAGGCTGGTAGGTACTAGGTTCGGATCCCAGTCGAGGCATGGGATTTTATATCCAGATAAAGACTCCAAACCCTGAGTGGTACAGTGCCCACCTGATGCGTCGTCGGTCTAGGATCGATCCCCGTCAGCTAACCACTGGGTTTTTTTCTCGACATAACCATATGTCCCACACCGATATACCCGTAATTACAATGTGTTGAGTGCGTCGTTAAACAAACCAACAAACAAAACCCTGAGTGAGTGCTCCGTAAGGCTCAATGGTTAGGTGTAAACCACTTGCACCGACCAGTGATCCATAACTGGCTCAACAAAGGCCATGGATTGTGCTATCCTGCCTGTGGGAAGCGCAAATAAAAGATCCTTTGCTGCCAATCGGAAAGAGTAGCCCATGAAGTGGCGACAGCGGGTTTCCTCTCAATATCTGTGTGATCCTTAACCATATGTCTGACACCATATAACCGTCAAAAAAATGTGTTGAGTGTGTCTTAAATAAAACATTTCTTTCTTTCTTTCTTTCCCTAAACTGTTTAGACAGGCATACATACATGTATATTTACATGAAAGTGTTTGGGGGTTTTCCGTGGGGTTATTTTATGTTGGAACAAAAAGCTGAAGTGCTAGCTAACTTGAAAGTTATAAATGTGTGTTTACAGTTCAAGAGTTCTGAATTAGGGTAATCTCGACAGGGCCACATCTGGTCATGGTTCCTTTAGTATGTAATAATATTTCTGTGTTTTTTACCACACTGCATTCTACAACTATGCACATAATTTATTAGCATTGGCATTTATTGTTCAAGTTATATGTCTCAAGATAAACAAGAACTGGAGCCTACTTCACAAAAACTCTTAAAGGGACAATCCTGAGTTTGCAGCGAGTTGTAAGATGTTATCAACTAACAGAGACTTTTTAACGATTGTAATTACATATCAAATATATTTTTCTGCATAAAATATTAGTGGCTGTATATTAAAAGTGTTTCTGATCGTTCTAATATTTGTATTAGGTTAAATTTCATTCTATTTCCTAAAATATAATTTTTCTTAGAAATATTAAGACGACCAGAAACAAATTGAATATACAGACACTGATATTCTAAACAAGAAAATATATTTAATATGTAAGTTTAATCGTATAAATATTTTATTAGTCAGAAACATCTTAAGTGCGGCAAACTCAGGAATGTCCCTTTAAAGTTTACTTTTGCTACTAGCTAGCAGTTATTCCTGTCACATGTGTTTGGCATTGATTGCATGCAGAAAATTACATCATACTACAGATGATGGATCACTTCAAACTATATTAGTTATACTGTTAGTAGTAATATGAATTGTGCTTTACTTCTAGATTAATGTTTACAATGTTTTGTAAAATTTCTCCCTGGTATGATCAAATGAAAGAAAGAAAGAAATGTTTTATTTAACGATGCACTCAACACATTTTATTTATGGTTATATGACATTGGACATATTGTTAAGGACCATACAGATATTGAGAGAAAACCTGCTGTTGCACCTTCATGGGCTATTCTTTTTTATTAGCAGCAAGGGATCTTTTATATGCACCATCCCACAGACAGGGTAGTACATACCACAGCCTTTGATATACCAGTCGTGGTGCTGGAACGAGAAATAACCCAATGGGCCCATTGACGAGGATCGATCCCACACTGACCGCGCATCAAGCGAGTGCTTATCATTGGGTAACATCCCACCCCCAAGATGTTATCAGATACTTGAGTCTAGACTTACTACAAGTTTTATAAACATGGGGCCATGTCAAGAGAGAAATCAATTTAAAGTTTGCATCGAATGAGCACTTTAACACTAGGCTACGTCCATTCCCTTTGCCAGGAAAGGCGAGTGATCACCCACGCAACCCTTCAGACGCACCAGGCAAGTTTTAGGAGAGCTGCAAACTGATCACCATACAATAAATATTACCACAAATTTTATTTAAAACTTCGTGTGTTCAGTTCTCACCTAACACCACTTTAGAAAAGTGATTTTCAACTAGCCTTGGTTTTGCCCAAGTCAAAGACCTATATAAGTAGGTTGTAATGCCACATAAATAATCACTTTACAGTAGAAGCTTCATGGTGATGAAATTAATGACCAATTATCGTTTTAGGAAGTAACCTACATGAAACTAGAAAATAAAGATGAAGATCAGGAAGTCATTTGGGGTTACTTATGTCACGCACCATACACATGTATGTTTTAACCCTAGAAAACAAGAATGGACCGATTCAAAGAGATATGTAGACCGGAACACTGAGCCTAAAAAACATACCCTGTAAATAACATATAAAATAACATGCACTATTGTTCACCACCTACTTCCTGATCTTAAATAACAAGCATAATAAATGTAGCCAGTGATTTGTTTTATATACTTCACTGACTACATAATAATGTGACTTTTACTACAGATAGATCTGATAATAAGTTATAAAAAGTAAAACGTTTGTTTTATTTAACAACGCAACTAGAGCACATTGATTTTTTTATTTTATCATCAGCTACTGGATGTCAAACATATGGTCATTCTGACACTGTTTTTGTTTTGTTAGAGGAACACTCTCTATCATCACATAGGCTACTCTTTTATGACAGGCAACAAGGGATCTTTTAGTTGCTCTTCCCACAGGCAGGATAGCATAAACTGTGGCCTTTGTTGAACCAGTTATGGATCACCGGTTGGTGACAGTGGTTTACACCTACCCACTGAGCCTTGCAGAGCACTCACTCAGGGTTTGGAGTTGGTATCTGGATTAAAAATTCCATGTCTGGACTGGGATCTGAACCCAGTACCTATCAGTCTGTAGACTGATAACCATGATGCCACCAAGGCCCATCCGTCAGGATCCAAATTCACAAAACATTGTAACTTTATATTTAGGGTTAAATGTCATATGTATATATGTAGAGTGTGCCAAAAGTTATGTTAGTATGGAAGATGAGACATGGTATTAAAGAGCAAAATGTGACAATGGGGATTTTTAATACAGATACCCACTCCAAACTCTGAGTGAGTGCTCCGTAAGGCTCAATGGGTAGGTGTAAAACACTTGCACCAACCAGTGATCCATAACTGGTTCAACAAAGGCCATGGTTTGTGCTATTCGATCTTTTTGTGGGAAGCACAAATAAAAGATCCCTTGCTATTAATCGACATAAGAGTAGACCATGAAGTGGCGACAGTGGGTTTCCTCTCCAAATCTGTGTGGTCCTTAACCATATGTCTGATGCCAAATAACCGTAAATAAAATGTGTTGAATGCGTCGTTAAATAAAACATTTCTTTCTTTTTTTCTCTGGATCCTGACCTGCTGACTAAATATAATTGCTATTCATGGTTACTAACCGTCCATCTTTATAATCCATTTACTTGTACAAGGAACTCCTGGGTTGTCATGCCACGACCAGAAGCAGTCAGGCCCTTTCTAAGGGCCCTATGGGCAACATAGGGAAATACCACAGCAACAAGAGGTCTACTTTAACGAGCTACTCTCGACTTACTAAAATCAAAACCCATAACAGCTCCAAACTCTTTCTTTTTGATCGATCATTCCAAATTCCATAATACCACCACCACTCACCCCCGCCTGCTACTGATCTTGATCGGACTGCTGGTGCTTTCTTGCACCTGACAGTGCAGGTGGTCCCCCCTTTTCCCTCCCACCACCTTTCTGCCCTGGACAGGCATGCGCTACAACAGCTTGTTCTGAATGTGCACGTTAAACCTTATGACATTACCTGTGATGTTTTAAATTTCATGTTTAGTAATTGTATCTGAAGAAGATAAGAAACTATTAAAAAGGACAAAGTTAATATGGCTTAACACCCAGTCACAGTGCTTATTAAAAAGGTTTGTTTAATATTTTCTGAAAGCAAATGGAGACAATTTGCACATATTTCTTCATGCATTACAAAGGAGGTTACGGGCATTCCAATGTTTGCTGCAAAATATTTGCAAATAAGGAATGTAAATTTACTTAAGAGCTATAAATTAAGCCAATACATACTTTTATTATTTATCAGTATCTTACATAGGATTAAACAAATCAAGTGAGATGCCGTACATTTAGGACCAATAGTGACAGCACTGAACCAATGCATTTGTGGCTTGGAGAGTTCAGTTATTATCTACAGATGTTTAAAGTGCCAGTCATAGTGTCATGTTTTGGGTACCCCGTTGTGCCCTGTTCTGAACCCAACGTTCTACTACACTGTTCCATGTTCTTGCCATGTTGCAGTACGTTGTGGGAAAAACCAGCGAAGTCCAAAATTAAAATTTCCAGTTCACGTTTTGTCACATTTGAGCCACGTTGTTCCACGTTTGCTCATGTTGTAGCCATGTTTTAAAACGTAGCTGAACGTGGCGGCCAAAATGTGACACTATGACTGGGGCTTTAATGGTTACAAGTTTTATTACACACTTACAGATCTTGTCAATGAAATAAAGACAGTGTCTTGTGACCCATATATAGGAGTATATACAAGTTATCACAATATAGGACCTACATACCTGGTAACCTCAATTTTACCATCCCCATAACTTTTACTGCATGAATTAAATTCATTGACTGAGACACTGTTACACAATGAGTTCCAATAGTATGAAAATAAAATGCCAAGTCGGCAACAAATTACCATAAATCCATAAAATAAAAAAACACTGTGGCATAGTGCATAAAAAAGATCCCATGCTACTAATGGAAATATGTAGCAGGTTTCCCCTCAAAGACACTGGGCCAAATTTATAAAAGCCTGTTTTTCTTAGACGCAGATGTTTAAGCATTGTAAATGTATGTAGTTACATGTGTCTAAGACATAAACAGGCTTTTTAAATTACCAAAGAATGATTCTTGATGTTACTGATATGTTGTAACCTCCTGGTAACCCGACTGTTCTCAACTTTCATTATACTTCAATGCTTGAATGACCTCTCATTATAAAATGCACTGTTCCAGAATGCTACCTTTACTATGAGACAGACTCCCAGTGTATTTGTTACATGTTCTAATTTAGTGTCAGGGTAAAATATAAACAATTTATTTAAAGAAATTCTTTATTTAACGATGCACTCAACACATTTGGGCATATGGTTAATGACCACACAGATATTTAGAGAGGAAACCTGCTGTCGCCACTTCATGGGCTACTCTTTTCATTAAGCAGCAAGGGATCTTTTATACGCACCATCCCACAGACAGGATAACACATACCATGGCCTTTGATATACCAGTCATGGTGCACTGGCTAGAATGAGAAATAGCCCAATGGGCCCACAAACGGGGATTGATCCCAGATCAACCGCGCATTAAGCAAATGCTTTAACACTGGGCTACGTCCCAGCCCAATTGCATGGAGACGAATTAGTAACTATAACCTCACTGAAAACAGATTTTATGGCAAATACTAAATAAATAATTTATCACACTTATACAAAGTGCCAAAGGAAACTTATGGAGCTTGTTTTCGTAACTGTATTTATTCCCTAAATAGTGAGAAGAAAAATACTCTTTTCAGATGCAGTTTTCATTCTGGTCAGTTCATTTGAATTACAGTTCTCCACAATAATTGTGTTAAATCTACAGGTAGGTATTGACAAATTGGTAAATAACATGTACACATGCAATACATATTCACTGTCCAAATAATCTATCAAGTGTCAAGTGAATATAAATCATCTATATAGACATAAAATTACAATAAAACCAATAATACATGTAGTAAACTACTACATAAATCAGGTAACATGCAGGATAGAGTATATAACAGCCCATATGGTCAGACATTTTTATTCTATGTTTATGGGCCAGCCGACACACATATTCACAATTTAGACTAAAAATAAATTGAACAAGAGTGCCGGCGAGGTAAATTATACACCCATGGAAAAAAATATCTATATTAATGAATATGTTATGGGTACGATTCGATTGTAATTATGTGAAATATTTGCAATGGGATGGATGAACAGTTTGTTCTGGACCAACCACCATCGGCATCCCAAGTTGATCCATCATGTAGTTTGATGGTCGTGTATGCATCTGTATGTAAAAATGATCCGAAATAGAAATTACTGTTATGTACAGTAGACTGTGAAAAGTAGTTGACAATGACCTAGAAATAGTATATGTGATACACAGCCATCCCAAGTTGTTCCTACATGTGAGGTTTGATGGTCCTGTATGTATGTGTATGCGAGATATGGTCCAGACAAGAAAAGGTTAACAAATGGATGTATAGACGGATGCACTGACAACGCCATACCATAATACGACCCATAGATGGGCATATAAAAAGGTGTTATTTTCGTTACCATGAATACCATCAATTTATCAACTGCACGTTAAATTAAAATTTTAATTAGTTAGCATTCTGTGGAAATTGTTTTCACTAGATGAACAAAGTGCAATTTAGTAAATTACATAGGGAGTACCGGACTCGGTGGCATTATGGTTAAGCCATTGGACATAAGGCTGGTAGGTACAGAGTTCACAGCTCAGTACCTACTCCCACCCAGATTGTGTTTTAACGACTCATTGGGTAGGTGTAAGGCCACTACACCTCTTTACTCTCACTAACAATGAACGTCTAACCTCTAACACATCTCAGCTGGGCAGCGTGCTCGAACCTCAATTGAATATAAGCATGAAAATAAGTTGAAATGCAATGAACATAGGGAGTACAAATTATTTAAACTCTTTATCTTGTGTGACGTACATTGTGATTTTTAGCTCAGATGGTGAAGCACTGTCTGAGGTGCTTGCATTGTCGGATCAAACCACCAGGGTGACCTCAATGGACCAATTTCCTGATTGTGTTTTTCCTCATCCCAACTGATGCACCACGATAGGTATATGAAAAACTGGTAAAGTAAAGTTTGTTTTTATTTAACGACACCACTAGAGCACATTGATTATTTTTATCTTATCATCGGCTATTGGACGTCAAACATATGGTCATTCTGACACAGTTTTTCAGAGGAAACCTGCTGTTGTCACATAGGCTACTCTTTTATGATAGGCAGTTGGGGATCTTTTATTTGCACTTCAGACAGGTAGGATAGCACAAACGATGGCCATTGTTGAACCAGTTATGGATCACTGGTCGGTACAAGTGGTTTACACCTACCCAATGACCCATGCCTCGACTGGGATCCGAACCCAGTACCTACCAGCCTGTAGACCGATAGCCTAACCATGATGCCACCGAAGCTGGATAAAGCCTGTGGTATATGCAGTCCTGTCTATGGGAAAATGCATGTAAAAGATCCCTAGCTGCTAATGGAAACATGTACTCTTAAGTGCCAAATAAACATACACCTACATTTATTAAATTTGTGAAAAAATGTTGGTGTCTATGCTTATTTAGTACCCTACGTTTAATTACATCTGGAAAAAAATGTAACCTTCTACGCTTATTCAGCACTCAATGCTTATTACAATTCTTAATTTATAAAATGTTTACAAACAGCCTCTGTTAGAAATTAGCAAGAAAAATTAGGTAGTTACATCCTGTAATCACTTTCCATTTCTTGCGTGTTTCGCTAACAGCAGGCATGGCTGATGATCACAGTTATTTGTGAATCTTCAGCTGAGATTTATGCATGCCAGTCCCTGCTTTAAAAATAAATAATGATACAGGTAAAAATGAAGTTGATGAAATTGCATTTGACCATGTGTTATAGCTCTGGCACTCCCCAAATTTGCAAATTGAGAATTTCAAAAACAATTGGCGAACTTTATTTTAATTTGGCGAAATAATTTCATAAAATAAATGATATTTTGTTGGAAAATAAATGGGTTTCTGCAGTTTTTGAAGTATGTTTAATAATTTGGTGAAATTTTCTGCCGACTCTGAGGTAGCCCTGATTAACCTATAAAACATAAAATAAAAAATGTCTGGCCTAACCTGATCATATAAAGACAAGACTGTCTGCTAAAACCTTTTACCTGATGCACATAAAATTGTATCCAGAGGTAAATGACACACATTTGATTTGGAAAGTTGACTGTTACAATCAAATTTCTGCTAAAACATGATCAACATTTCACATATCCAAAAAGACGATAGCACAAAACTAGCACAAAACTGATCGATTACACAAATAATTGATATCCTTTCAGTTCATTTGAAGTCAGTTCTTGGGTGGGACGTGGAATATTACAATCTAATGTCCGACTTCATCTGTATGAGCACAACAAATATTCAGATCACCTGTTTCGTCCCAGCAAAACAAACGGCACATGAGCATGAGAGAATATCTGCACAATCTGCATAACAATACATCTGCACACCTGAAGGGATAGGTTTACAATCTCCACATAAGATAGGAAGAAAACAATACTCACTGCAGGTTACCCACGTCTTGATACTCCCGTGTCTGCTGTGATCATACAGCCAACGCTGTTTGCTCTGTGATTTCATTATTTGTTATCAGGCACTTTCTAAGAAATGATATCAGTTTTGGAAAGTACATGATAACATACGGGTTATCTGTATATCCTGGAGTGAAATGTGCGTGTCAATCCCACTAGTCACCTACCAGACCGGTGCAAGGTGGCTTCTTCCCTCCCAAGGCCAAGTTTGTGAGCTAAATATTTTACAATCATACTCCAAGATGGAGGTTTACATTATTATATGTTTCTAGTCCTGCAGTGTTAAAATGTTTCAAAGCAACGTAACTGCTAAAGCTTCAAAGGAGACAGTAACACAGTCTTGTATCTAGTCTAGTACATGTAGCTTGTTTTAAGTGCAGAGCCCCGTTCCACAAAGTGATCTTAGCCCTAATATCAACTTAGTGCTTAGATCACTTCATGGAACAGGTTTGTTTGTTTGTTTGTTTATTTTGTTTGGTTTCAAGATATCACTAGAGCACATTATCGTCTATTGGATGTCAAACATTGAGTACTTTTAACATATAGTCTCAGAGAAAAAACCTGCTGTATTTTTACATTAGTAACAAGGGATCTTTTATATGCACAATCACACAAGACAGACATATTTACTGACTGACTGGAATGGCTATTAAAGCCTGTGCTTATACAAAACTTAAGTGTCTAGACTCCGATCTCTAATGTTTTAACTAGTATACAGTTCTTTTGGCATTGCCATGGTTCTAAAATCTCACTGTATGAGGAAGGAAGAAAATGTTTTATTTAACTACTCACTCAACACATTTTATTTATGGTTAATTGGTGTTGGACATATTGTGAAGGACCACACGTATATTGATAGAGGATACCCGCTGGCGCCACTTCATGGGCTACTCTTTTCGATTAGCAGCAAGGGATCTTTTATATGCACCATCCCATAGACAGGATAGCACATACCATAGCCTTTGATATACCAGTCATGGTGCACTGGCTGGAATGGGAAATAGACCAATGAGCCCACAGACAGGGATCTCATACCGACCGCGCATCAAGCGAGCGCTTTACCACTGGGCTTTGTCCCACCCCTCGTTTAGAACACAAATATTTGACAATACAAGTACTGCAATATAACAGACTGAAGAAACTAATGTTAATAAAATGGATTCTACGTCCACAATGGAGGACTGCAGAATCGAAGACCATGGTCTGCCCATGCGCGGATAAGGATAGACATCCGGCAAGGGAAGATAATTCTACAGTGGAGGAGATGACTCAGGTTGTATAGCATTTTTGTTGTGCTAGTACAGTAAGTTGAATAAGACGATTTATTCTATTAAATATCTTTTTGGAAAATATGAGTGTTATCTGTGGACAGAAAGCAAAATCTATTTTTAAAAACAGGATGAATGGGGAAAGATAAAGACTGGATGTAAGTTAACTCAATGTTAAAGAGATGTAACAGATCCCCGTCCCTTCCTAGCCAGTGTTCCATGACTGTTACATTAAAGGTCATGGTATGTACTGTCTTGGTAAGGAGATTTGATGGAATCAATGGACTCAGATCCCCCACCCCATCCTAACCAGTGTCCAATGACTGTTACATCAAAGGTCATGGTATGTACTGTCTAGTTAATGGAAAACTTGCATATCATAAAACCATTATTGCCTCTTTGGGTGGGAAGCGCAAATAAAAGATCCCTTGCTGTTAATTGGAAAATGTAGCCCATGAAGTGGCGACAGCGGGTTTCGTCTCAAAATCTGTGTGGTCCTTAACCATATAACTGTAAATAAAATGTGTTGAGTGCATTGCTAAATAAAACATTTCTTTCTTTTTCTTTGCCTCTTTGGTACAAGTAGCTTATGTGTTGGCATTGGGTTTCTCCTCTTTCTATCTCTTTCTCTGTATCTCTCTCTATCTCTATATCTGTATTTCTCTCTGTCTCTCTGTATCTCTATGTTTCTCTCTCTCAATCAAGTATGAAAATAACTGTATGCTAGACACCACACAGGTAAAGGTTAACATTTTGCTAACAAATATTCCCTTTCTCTGTTAAAAAAACCATCCAGTGATTGTACAAGTCTGTCACACACCATTGATTATTACTGTGGTGTAATATATACTCTTAATATCTTCCAGATCACAAAGCTTTAAATCAATTCTTTAGATCAGAATTCATAAACGTTACGTATGTTACAAAGTCGATTCAGTGGGTAGATGCCACAGTACAAGAACAGACTAATAGCAGTGTTTCTGTCAGAAAGAAATTTGTGTGTATAATTATAGTGCTATGGAATTGATTGCATTTCTGCCTGCTACCAATTCTTGGACTGCTGGTGCTCCCTTGCATCTGCCAGTGCAGGCATCCTCTCTTCAACACCCCTCCCCCTCCACACACATCTTTTTTCTGTCCTGGTCAGAGAGATTCAGCCAAGGTCAGTCCCTGTGCCCAGTATAGGCGTGCACTACAACAGCTACATTTAGCATTAGCACTGAATGCAACCAGTCAAAAGGGGGTATGGGGAGCCTCCGCCAGAAAGAAAATGGATTAAGGGTTAGGGTTAAGAAAATCATACAGTGATGATAACAGTAATTAATTTTGTCAAAAGATTAACTTTTAAAAAAAAAGATCTACAAAACAATGTGGATTTGGTGTCATACCCATTTTACCCTCTGAAAAAAGAAGAAGAAAGAAATGTTTTATTTAATGATGCACTCAACACATTTTATTTTCGCTTATATGGCATCAGACATATGGTTAAGGACCACACAAATTTTGAGAGGAAACCCGCTGTCACCACTTCATGGGCTACTCTTTCCGAGAGTACTGGTCGGTGCAAGTGGTTTACACCTACCCATTGAGCCTTGCGGAGCACTCACTCAGTGTTTGGAGTTGGTATCTGGATTAAAAATCCCATGCCTCAACTGGGATCTGAACCCAGTACCTACTAGCCTGAAGACCGATGGCCTAACCATGATGCCACCGAGGCCGATCCTCTGAAAAAAAACCCAACCCTGAATGGATGTTAGTGTTAACAAGTTTGAGTGTACATGCACTAATGTTGTAGATATTATTAGGTGTTGTCATCATTATCAAGTACATGTTGTTCACACAAAGTCAAGAGTTGCACACATAATAGGATAACACGTCAATGACACAAACAAATGATTCGAATGCCTGAAGCTAAGAATTCTGAAATCAATGAGCTTTAAAATCTATAGTTCTTTCCGACAAATACGAAATCCTTAATGACCTTGCCACCATTGAAGCAAGACAACAGTGAGTCTGCAAAGTCATTAAATATTTTACAAAACAAAGATAATTTGAATACTAAACTGGAAAGAAAAACCCATGTAATTTCATGAAAATATGTCTCATGTACACCTACATGTATAATACACTGGTTTGGTGTTAAACTAAAGGGTTTTCTTCTTCTTAAATAATTCTTTTGTTGGTGGTATATTTTGGATGTAAAATTCAAGATTAATCAATGTATTTACCGGTAGTAATAAAACAAAAAATGAAAACTTAATTACATTTTTAATATAAACCCTTTTTTTTTTTTTTTTTTTTTTTTAAGCATGCATAAGAATATGCACTATGACTTAACTTCATTATAAAATTATTAACTACGGTATGAGCTATACAGTTTAACTTTAATTTTCTGTATACTTTGTAATACCAATAACGAGTAAAAGTATTATTTTTTCTTTTCTCACTCCAGCCAGTGCACCATGTATATCAAAGGCTGTGGCATGTGCCATCCTGTCTGTGGGATGGTGCATATAAAAGATGTCTTGCTACTAATGGAAAAATGTACCGGGTTTCCTTTCTAAGACTATATGTCAGAATTACCCATTTTTCTCACAACCAATAGCTGATGATTAATAAAACAATGTGCTCTAGTGGTGTTGATAAACAAAACAAACTTTTATTCCTTCTTTAGCTTTCATGAAAGTACTGCCAAGTATCTTACAAAATACAGTCCTATATTCACTTTTCCATATAGGAGCCAGTTAGCATCTAGCTGTATTTATATACAGATAGTATGAAATATTTTAGTCGTGAAATCAGGGCTTCTAAATTATAATATCCCCACTCCCATGGCTAGTGATATTCAGTGTTGGGCTAGTAAATAATTACTATAACTAGCCTAACGGGGAAAAAAAAAACATTTGTTGAATGCTGCATTTACATATTTTGTACATATGAATATCCTTACCCCTCTTTTCCACCCCAGTCTAAAGATTTTTAAGCTCAAGCTTCCTATTTAGGTGACATCTCTGATTATTACTATTAGTAAAATTGTACTTATTTAAAGTAGGGCTGATGAGTTTTTCATCATGGCTGGTATATTTTTAAAATCACTGATCCCATGGCTAGTGGATTTTTATAAAAATCTAAAAGCCCTGCAAATAAAAACATATTTGGTCGCAATTAATATACCGTAAAGATCTGAAATATTTCTACTAAATGTTCCAAACTTTGCTCAAAAACAAGAATGACATCATTATTCATGCATGATGTCATCCTTAGTCATTTTATGTACTACACAGCTGTACATTGGGAAAATCAATCAAATTACATCAATATTCAAGGGCGTTAACTCAATGGTACTCTTTCCGCTTGGCCATAAAGCAATTTAATGCGGGGGGGGGGGGGATTTTCTTTTGCTGGTTTTTTTACTCTCTCTTATCAATACTAACATTCTGTTACATTTGAGTAATTTAATATATTTGATTCAGTTAAAAAGTATATTGTAAGGCAGTGATTCATGGCTTCCAAACATTGACAGTCATTGATCTGTGGATAATACACATTTAAAAAATAAAAAATAATATACATGTGTACATATATATATATATATATATTATTTTCTTCAGTATTTTTTTTCTTATTTATAACTGAAACAGCCATTATTGGAAATGAAAACATACATAATGTTAGCTCCTGATATTGAACTCCAACTTGACAACATTTATCTCTCTATTGTAACTTTACTTTGTTATAAAGTTAACATTTAAGTTTCATTATCTGACCATTCCCAGTTCTCCATATCTTTAAAAAAATATTGAGCCCCCAAAATAGTCAAATGTTCTGACAGAAACTGTAAATACTGTATATTCCATAGACAGTTGGTTTTTTCATTTTGTCGCCAAGTTCTTTGGTCCATTTATTTTATTTTGTTGACATTTTGTCACAGTAATACGACTATACAGGTAAGAACAGGCATGGATCACAGTAATTATTATTCGTGTAGTTTATAAAAGTCTTTCTTACTTTTAACTTGTTTTCGTACTTACATGTCCAATTATTGTTTAAGCATGTTGTCCTGGACATACACTGTAGCTATTGTGGCTGTCTGTCCAGGACAGTGTGTTAGTTGTTTAGATGCGGCTCATTTTTTTTATTAGAGTTCTTTGGTCCATTTATTTTATTTTGTTGACATTTTGTTACAGTAATAAGACTACCGTATACAGGTAACAACAGGCATGGATCACAGTAATTATTATTTGTGTAGTTTATAAAAGTCTTTCTTACTTTTAACTTGTATTCATGCTTACATGTCCAATTATTGTTCAAGCATGTTGTCCTGGACATATACCGTAGCTATCTGAGCTGTCTGTCCAGGACAGTGGGTTAGTTGTTAGTGAGAGAGAAGAGGGTGTAGCAGTCTTACACCTACCCATTGAGTTGTTAGGGTGGGAGCCGGTACTGGGTTGTGAACCCCATACCCACCAGCCTTATGTCCGATGGCTTAACCACGGCACCACCGAGGCTGGTATTAAGTTTGTTATGCAAGTGATATCTACTGTATTCAAAACCAGGATTTATTTCTTTCTCTAGTACTATAATTTAATTAGTCTGCTTAAGAATTCTAATACTTTTAAATAGACCAGGCTTACCTGGCATCCAAACTTCTTATGGGATTTACAAAGACTAGTAAAAACAAAGGAGCAGATGACAAACATAGCTCAAGAAACAAAAAAAAGAAACAAAGTTTTTTTTTCTTCAGTTCTCTGTAACTAAATATGAAAAATAAAATAAGTTTTTACACGTGACAACCACATTTCCTGACCACTAGGATACACATTAATGAACAACACATGCAAAAACAAAAAGTA
>JAECMU010066292.1:0-10191 GCA_016106625.1 Dracogyra subfuscus
ACCAACCACCAGCTCACCTTCCTGACGTGACGCGTTAGGTATTACATAACCAACCACCAGCTCGCCAGAGGACGTATTCACTGGGATGGTACAAAATGGCTATGCCCGTTATATATCATAGCTGTCACATTTAACCGTTTTCTTAATTAACTATACGCTTATACTTGTTGATATTAAACAGTAATGTGCAATGTATATTGTTGAATATGCATACCAGGTCAAATGCCTTGATTGTGTCCTCCTTTAAATGAAATGTTTGCCTGTTTTTTATTTGTTCTATTCAGAACCTGATGTTGGAATGCCTCAGTTGGATGCTCAGAAATATTTCAAACAACTTGTGTCAGGAGTCGTGAGTTGAAATAATATTCTCCAACCAGTCATCATTATATCTTAGCCTTATCCTTGACCGGCCTCAATGTTGTCGAGGTTAGACCATCGGTCTACAGGCTGGTAGGTACTGGGTTCGGATCCCAGTCGAGGCATGGTATTTTCAGTCCAGATACCGACTCTAAACCCTGAGGGAGTGCTCCATAAGGCTCAGTGGGTAGGTGTAAATCACTTGCACCGACCAGTGATCCCTAACTGGTTCAGTAAAGGTCATTGTTTGTGGGAAGGGCAAATAAAAGATCCCTTGCTGCCTGTTGTAAAAAAAAAACAGTGTCAGAATGACCATATGTTTGACGTCCGATAGGCGATGATAAGATAAAAAATTCAAGGTGCTCTAGTGGTGTCATTAAATAAAACAAACTTTACTTTACTTTAGTTTTTGTTAAGCAGGATGTAGTCCAGTGGTAAAGCATTCATCGCTCGCCATCTAGGATCGAACTATGTTGGTGGGTCCATTAGGCTATTTCTTGTTCCAGCCTGTCTGTGGGATGGTGCTTATAAGAGATTCCTTGCTACTAATGGAAACCGGCCTCGGTGACCTAGCGGTTAAGTCGCCGGACAACAGGCTGGTAGGTACTGGGTTCGCAGCCCGGTACCGGCTCCCACCCAGAGCGAGTTTTTAAGGACTCATTGGGTAGGTGTATGGCCGCTACACCCTCTTTTCTCTTTCACTAACAATAACAACTAACCACTAATTTCTATTCTATCCTGGACAGACAGCTCAGATAGCTGAGGTGTGTGCCCAAGACAGGCGTGTGGTATAACAGCTTGCTCTGAATGTGCACGTTAAACAAAAATAAAAAGTAAAAGTAAACTAATGAAAACATGTAGCAGGTTTCCTCTCTAAGACTGTATGTCAAAGTGACCAAGTGCTTAACATCCAATACATGTGTAGCTGATGGAATTTGTTTTTCATAATCTCAAAATATAATGGAGCAATGACAAAGTGAACATAAAATTTAGTTTAAAAATGAGATATATTTTAATGAACCACGTTACAACAGATGTTACTAGAGATGACATTGTTCTTTCAGGATTACTTGCACTCAAGGGGCGTAACTCACCGTGATTTAAAACCTGAAAATCTCCTGCTTGATGATGATGGTAATTAAATTGTATACATACATATATATATATATATATTTTTTTTTTTTTTTTTTTTTTTTTTAACCAGACGTAACACAACAATATTTTGTGTTGGAAATCACAAATCTAAATGGTGATAATGAGATTAGTGTTTCTCTTTTGATATGGGGTGTGTGGGACATAACCCAGTGGTCTGTGTGGGATTGATCCTTGTTAGTCGGCCCATTGGGCTATTTCTCGTTTCAGCCACTGCATCACGACTGGTATATCAAGGGCTGTGGTATATACTACCCTGTCTATCAAATGGAGCATATAAAAATTGCTTCTGCTAATTGAAAAGAGTAGCCCATAAAGTGATGATAGCGGGTTTCCTCCTTCATTATCTGTGTGGTCCTTAACCATATGCCTGATGCCGTGTATAGCAGTAAATAAATCCACATTCCATGCTTGCTGTCAGTTGAGCTATCCTGATTACACCCAAACGGGGACTACGTACAATTATTAGAGATAGTTGAATTGTTTCATGTCTCAATCTGTTTCTCAAGACATTAAAGGCACTGGTATGTGCTGTCCTGTCTGCATGTAAACGTTTCCTTGTTTCTCTTTCCTCAGAAGACATGCCAGAATTATAAAAATGTCTGACAACCAATAGCAGATGAGTAATTAACTTAAACTCTTAACCTTCTGACTACTGGCGGTGAGATGACTCGCCTGATGTTGTGCCAGTCGACCTACTGTACACTGTATTTAGTTCATTCTCAAATTCATGTTTCCCGCCGTTTTGTTGCACACAACACTCACTGGATATCATTTATTAACAGCTTCCTGTTTCTTTAGATTAAAACATTTCAGGGGAAAAACATTGGAATGTTGAGTTGAAAAAGTAGTTTTCGGCAAGTATTTTCACGTGACAACAATGGTGGCACATCGCAGTAATTTTCAGACATCGATAGCTGATTGTGACAACTATTTTGATAATGAATATGATCGTTTTACCAACAACAAAAATCAGCAGATATTGGAATATGAATTGATTTTTTTTTTTTTTTTTAAATATTCTGCTCAGAAAGCCGGTTTTATTGGGAATAATGGACATAAATACTGAACATCTGGCCACACATGCCAGTAAGTAAACACAACTTTTTCAGTTTTAATCAACATCAGCTGATCTAAAATATAAAAATTAGAAAGATGCACAGAAATAATACTTACTAATTCAGAATCAAATATGAACTTTATTTCATGTATTTATAAAACATTCACATGAATATATGTGAGTAAAACGTATAAACTTGTACCCACTCAGCATCTTTTTTTGTCCAGAATTAATCCAATAGTTTAAAGGTTAAATAGAATAAAAGTAGTTGAATTGCAGTAAGTTACGTCAGGCCAGTTGGAACGTTATCTGAAGTGGGTAGGGGAGGGGGAACAAGCCACATTGTTTTACCTTTATTAACAATAAAACAAACAAAATCCCATACATGTTCATCTTTATGTTGGATGTCTTCCCGCCCTCCCGCCACACCACCTGGTCTAGTCTGTGCAAATATAAAATATTACTGTCATTTTATATTGTCAGTGTCTGTCCTCATATCTTGCCGAAATGTAACATTAATTTTGCAGACAATCTGAAGATCTCTGACTTCGGTCTGGCGACGGTGTTCCGTCATCAGGGCAAGGAGCGGCTGCTGGAGCGGTGCTGTGGAACCGTCCCCTACGTGGCCCCCGAGGTGTTCAGTCGACGCCCGTACCACGCAGCACCCGCCGATCTCTGGTCGTGTGCTATAATACTCGTCGCTCTTCTCGCTGGAGGTCAGTTGACAATCAGATTCACAGCAGGGTTTGAACTTAACAAATTTGTTACCTGGGGTACAGTGTAGGATTTATCTCAGTCAGTTGAAAATCAGACTCACAGCAGGTTTTGAACTTAACGAATGTGTTATCTGCGTCCATTGAGCTCTTGCCTGAGGTGGAGGATCAAACCAGGCCTCTACGTTAACTTTTCCATCTAGGAGCCAGATGGCTTGTACTTGAGTTTTTATATAGATAGTATCAAATGTTTTATATATCAGTCACAATGTTATTTTTTTTTTTTTCTAATTCCAACCAGTGCACCACAATTGGTCAAAGGTTGTGGTGTGTGCTTTTCTGTCCAATCACTGCATTTGCCTACAGCAATCGGCAATGCCGTGGAATTTTTAATTCTCGGTAGCACATTTCGGGGGTTTTTTTTTGTTGTTTTTTTTTGCTGTGGACATTTTCTTAATTGCGCGGGCAGCATAGCCCAATGGTACAGTGCCTGCCTGATGCGCGGTCGGTCTAGGATCGATCCCCGTCAGCTAACCTCTGTTTTTTTTTCTCGACATAACCATATGTCCGACACCGATATAACCGTAATATAATGTGTTGAGTGCATCGTTTAAAAAAAAAAAAAAAAACCATCTTAATTGCAGGGGTTGCTGTTTGGGAAAGTGCATACAAAAGATCCCTTGCTGCTTATGGCAAAATATAGCGTGTTTACTCTGATGACTATGCGTCAGAATTACCAAATGATTGACATCCAATAGCCATTGATTTATTTACTACATTTGTGTTTTTGTTGAACAAAACAAAACTTTAAACTTCCAAAATGCTTTTCTTTCTGACATCAAATTGATATTAGTATATGGGTTAACCCTTTGGACCCCGAGTGGCCGAACACTCAAAGAGTTCAAGGTTCAAAGGGTTAAAGACCAAGTGGGACAGTTCTGTTGTGTTTCTGATTGAACAATGTGCTGGGGTGATACTCAAACCTTCCTTTCTTCTGCAGAGCTTCCGTGGGACGAGCCGACGTACGGGTGTCGTGAATACTGTGATTGGAAGGACTGCAAGATAACACTGTCTCCGTGGAAGAAAATCGACAATCTGGCATTGTGTGCGTACTGTCTGGATAAACCCTGTGGTTTTTTCCCATTTAGAAAAAGCTATTTATTAGTACCCTCTATAGTCCATATGTCCGACACCATGTAACCTTAAATAAAATGTTTTGAGTGTGTCGTTAAATAAACCATTTTCTTCCTTCCTACCAGTCCATCCAATTCTTAACTTAAAAATACATGTCTCCATTTTCGATCATAATGATGTTAAAATGTCTGTCCATTCGTCTGTCCCACCTCAACGTTTCTGTCATATGGTAAAACAGTTCGGTGTCATATCCAAAACAGTTTTCAGATATTATTTTTTAAGTTAACCTTTTGACAAAATGATTTACTCTTATCATGACTGTACTTTCTTTCTGTGAGAGGCCCTCCATACCCCCCCCCCCCCCTTGTCGACTGGTATTCAATTCCATAGAGCCGTACGCAAAATTTCCTTCTGTCAGAAACACTGAACATACAGTTTTCCAGATGGGTTTTTTCTACAATGCCTTAAGATATTGAGCTGAAATTTTTGTACAGCTTTATCGTGTAGTGTTACAGATCAAGTTCCCCGTCAGCTAACCACTGGGTTTTTTTCTCGACATAACCATATGTTCGACGCCGATATAACCGTAATTATAATGTGTTGAGTGCGTCGTTAAAAAAAAATAAAAATAAAAATTTAACTTTCACTGTAATTTACACAATTTTGACAGAGTTATGGCCCTTGGAACATAGCAGATGTGGGGTGGTGGTTGAGGAAATGTTCCCAGTACTCCGAATACTCATTCATCTCATGTTCTGTTTCGGTTCCCCATCAGTGGGCCCATTGGGCTATTTCTCGTCACCGCCAGTGCACCACGACTGGTATATCAAAGGCTGTGGTATGTGCTATCCTGTCTGTGGGATGGTACATATAAAAGATCCCTTGCAACTAATTGGAAAGAGTAGCCCATGAATTGGCGACAGCGAGTTTCCTTTCTCAGTATCTGGTTGGTCCTTAACCATATGTCTGACGCCAAAATAAACGTAATTATAATGTGTTGAGTGCGTCGTTAAATAAAACATTTCTTTCTTTCTTTGTTTTGGTTCCATTTGATGGATACAAACAGGGAATAACTACATTGTATATATGACCATTTGTAGAAGTTAATGCTACCAAATAGTTATTCTAAGATTACAGGGGCCTGTTTAACAAAGCTCTCTTAGGCTCTGCTAGACAACAAAGTATCCTCTTTGTAAAGCCCCAGTCATAGTGTCATGTTTTGGCCGCCATGTTCAGCTATGTTGCAAAGCCTGGCTTCAACGTGGAACAACGTGACAAAATGTGAACAGGAAATTTTAATTTGGGACATGTTCCAAATTCGCTGGTTTTTCCCATAACGTACGAGAATGTGGAACAACGTGGAGATCAGAACGGGGCACAACGGTGTATCCAAAATGAGACACTATGACTTGAGCTTAAGTCTTTTAGGATTGCACTGCGAGGTCGCAAAGTTGTGAGAGTTTAGTAAATTAGGCCTCAGGTTTCCAACTTTGCATATCGTAAGTTTAAAATGTGCTTAAGTTTCAAAGAATGTTTTTTTTCCTTGCTTTTTTTATTATTTTATTTTTTTATATATAATATATAACAAATATAACTTTATATTGACAGCGTTGCTGAGACGAATGCTGGTGGAGAATTCCAGCAAGCGTTCCACGATTGAGCAGATAAAGAAACACCAGTGGTTTAACAAGAGCTTTCACAGGAGAAAAGGTTTCTACTCTACAACTTCCATTTAAAGGCATACTGTCACAGATTTAAGGACCGTATTTCTAAAAGAATAGATCAACCAATAGATGATAACTAAAAATTACAGTAATTGTTGGAAACCAAATATAGCTATTGCATCACCTTAACTGAACCATGATGGGGAGAAATCCATGTTAACCCTCTTGGCAGTTTTGGTTTTTGAATTATGGACTGTTGCCATAATTCAGTGATTTTTCACAAAATATTAATAAATGGAATATGGTGCTATGAAGATGGTTCAGTAAAGTACATGTAGGGAAAAATCTAATTATTTTTGTTGAGATAATATTTTGTTACATCATTAAAAGCTCAGTGATTTGTGACAATATGTTTTTAATACCTAAAAACAACATACAAATTGTGTGTTTCTTACAATCCGACCTATCTACAGAAATGGGCTGACCCTAAATATATAGATGGACAGTACATGCATTGGTCGTATAAGAGTGAATGTTGTTGGAGGAATTTATTTAATTAATGAATTTTTACTTTTTTAATTATGTATATGGAAAATTTGACGGTAGGTAGTAAAAACCAGAACAGACCATAAGTGCCCCTATTTTGTGGTTATGGTTTTAAAAATACTGTAAAATCAACACAGCATTTTATGCACTTCGCTAAATATTAATCCGCAATTCTGTTAATCTAATATCTCAATAAACATTATTCAGATGCATCCATTAATTTTTAAAGATTTTGTGCTATGCAGTTTTATCCTTCTTGGCGTCTGGCAGAAACTCTGCTAAGTAGAAATATGATTAAATGATTTTTGTCTATTTCACCAGGTTTTGGCAGATTTTCACCGAGCTCTCCATCCAATTCCCCGACTGGTACCGGCCCATTCAAGAGACACTGCTCAAGATACGAATCCAGTCTAGCATNNACATTCCTGAAGTGTAATGGGTTGTAAAATCAATCTTCCCAGGTGAAAACATTGTTGTTTTTGTCCAACCAATCCATTGTAATATAATCCTGAAAATAATACTGATAATACTGAAATAATCCTGAAAATAATAAACCTATAGTCAAATAGTAAAGCACTCGCCTGATGCTATTTCCTTTGTTCCAGCTAAATGACTAAATCCCACCCGGCGGGCAGCATAGCCCAGTGGTACAGTGCCCGCCTGATGCACGGTCGGTCTAGGATCGATCCCCGTCAGCTAACCACTGGGGTTTTTCTCGACATAACCATATGTCCGACGCAGATATAACCGTAATTATAATGTGTTGAGTGCGTCGTTTAAAAAAAAAAAAAATAAAAATAAAAATAATAAAAAATAAAAATCCCGCCCCTTCATTAAACAAACATTTCTTTCCTTCAGAGTTTCCTGTTTCTCTCCAGGGACGAAAATGTAGCTCAGTGGTAAAGGGCTCACTTGATGCGTGGTCGGTCTAGGATCGATCCCAGTCTCGCTCCAGCCTGTGTACCACAACTTATATCAATGGCTGTGTATGTACTTCCCTTGTGTGGGATGTGCATATAAAAACATCTCTTGCTACCAATGGCACAAATGTAGCAGGTTTCCTCTTTTAGACTGTCAAAATTACCAAGTGTTTGACATCCAACAGCCTATGATTAGTTAATCAGTGTGCTCTAGTGGTGTCATTAAACAAAACAAACTTTAACTTGTTCTCTCTCTGTTTCCTCAGCACGGTATCTTGCTCCCAGCCCGAGCCGTGTCACCGGACGGACCGACAGACGGACCCTGCGTCCCCCGTGTCGGACGAACTCGGACAGCTGATGAGTTTCTCACAGCCCGTGCAGGCCGACAACATGCTGCTGTGTAGCCAGATGCAGGGCACGCCCGGCAGCTCACAGGTAACCACGGCAACCATTAAAGAGACTTGTTGGTTGAATTTTTGTATGTATTTATCAGTGTTTTCTTGTGAATAGTTTAAGACCAATTTGATGGTCGTTTGATTGCTTCACTTTATCGTCAATTTTTTTTTACGTCGAATGATACCACTCCAAACTGACCCTCGGTAAACTGGAATTCACTTAAAACAAACCTTTTCTGCATGTTCCCTTTTTAAATAACAGAACTTCACTTAACCAAAAATCCCTTATAAACCGGACTTGTTATTTTGTGCCGTGGGTGTCCAGTATAAAGGAGTTTTACTGTATATTACAATACCACATGTTCCCATATTTATTTCCTTCAGTATCTTAAAAGTTGAATCAAATGTTTAGTTGAGGAATGATACAAGGGAATTAATTACTAGCCTAGAGGCATTCATTTTCCGTTTCAGATTTTTCCCTTTTCCTTTTCATGATATTACAAATTCCTTTTTTTTTTCCGTTTCTGTTTTTGTTTCACACATACACACACACGGCACAGACTTCGAACATTTTTGGTTTTCTTTACGATATGATTAGGAAAATAATTACAAGCAATCACACTATAAACCACTTCACTTGTATAATTTATATTGAACAAAGCCTAGCATACAATATATAATTACTGCATTCCTTTGTGAGATCGGAAATATGGCAAAGCTGCAAATGTTAAAAATTAATAAGCAAACATAACATAAGATATGTTTCACTTGAGTGAATATCGGACAATTTTAGCTCACAACGTTCTGTTTTTGCTGTTATATTGCCGGGAATAAGCGTCTAGATACTCTTCATTAAACATTTGGCGTAACATGCAAAGGTACTAGTGTCGTAGCGTAGCACAGGTAGATGTTGGTGTCCATAGTTTCTAGTTTGATTTTTTATTTTATTTTTATTAATTAAATGCGCTATTTAAAGTTAAATAATGTTTTTGAAAAAAGGTCGAGAATTCCGTTTCAGATAGGTATTTCCACGATCGTGGAAAATCAGTGTTTCTACTAGCCCTTCTATTTTTCTTATTCTTATTTTTCGTGCTGGGGTGTCATTAAACATCGATTCTATTCTTTGCTATTCCATTTCTTTATGGCAGTGTTTGTTTGTTTTCAGACACCGATGCAGAAATTGGTTCGTAGAATGACGCGTTTCTTCGTGACGACGGACCGCGATGTCACCATCAGGGAAATGAATAAAGTGTTTGATACACTGGGTTACACCTTTAAGAAGAACTCGCCAAATATGGTAAGTGTACTTGTGTAAAGATGTTAAAACCAGAATGTTTGAGGTATTGAAAGACGCACACCCTAGTAAAAGTGGGCACTAGCTTTACTGTAAGTCATTTGAATAACGTGTAAAGACTTTGAAACCAGAATGTAGTTGTTTCAGGGATTAAAGGTACACTCCCTGTTTTCAACTTGTTAAATTGTACACTAAGTTTAGTTAATTTACAAACCTGTAACTCATTTGGATAAAGTTACAACAGAGTGAATGAAGAGTGTGTGACGTTAAAACAGGGAAATATCCTTTAAAATAGCAGGGATCACACTGTGACACATTCTGGTTTAGCCGATTTTCAGAAATTTTATAGTACTTCCTTGAAATACATTAAATGTCTTTTTCAACATTACCTGTCGTCAAAGACTCAAACAGTGAAGGATAAATGAAGGAAGTTTGTCACGTGACTGGAATTACAGGGAGCATACAGTAGAAGAATTTAGGCCATCCCATTGGCTTTTGGGATGTTTGGACCAGACTACTAGCGGGGGGTGGTGGGGGTGGGGAGGGAGTGCACTTGTTTGAGGATAGGTAATGTATCCATAAAAGAGAAAACATCTCAAGTTAATTTAATGGATATTTTATTAGCCTAAGTCTAAACCTTTTTTAGCTGTTCTGTGTAAAAAATTGGCTAATATGGCAATGTGCAGGGTGAGGCCTGAATAGACTAGAACTTGAATCAATAAAGAGCTACCTCTCAGACCCGTGTACGTTTGTAAAAATGTGAAAAATGTGATTGTTAGTACTTGTACAAACACCAGGATTACCAGAAACACTTCGGTACTACGATGTATCACGTTTTTTAAAATGTGAAAAATGTGATTGTTAGTACTTGTACAAACACCAGGATTACCAGGAACACTTCGGTACTACGATGTATCACGTTTTTTAAAATGTGAAAAATGTGATTGTTAGTACTT
>JAECMU010066297.1:0-16958 GCA_016106625.1 Dracogyra subfuscus
AGAGAGAGAGAGAGAGAGAGAGAGAGAGGGATCGTATACGACGGTCATCGAATTTTAAGAGCGCTCCGCTCAGACTAGCTACTGAACGATCGTAGACGTCGTGAGAACAGAAAGTTGACACATTTTGTCATGACAGGAATTACATGCACTGTTTAAACCAACATACACACCACAGATACATACATCTTTGGTTGTAAACAAATGATGCAACCATGATTCTTGTGACCTGATAACTCCTACATGATAATTCGGAATATTATTATGCCACTGCCTGATAACACCTTCGTTGCTAGAATGATAACCGTGGCGTTGCTTTGTCACTAGGAAATGAGTTGTGCGCATGACGGATGTTTGCCCATTTTTCAGGTAGGTCATTTCCTAATTTTTCAAACATCCATTTTCAGCAATAATTGTTGAACTGCATAAAGCATTTACACTTCCTTCAACATCAAATTAACTCTTATTTTTCAATTCTCCATTATTTCCTCCCATTCGGAACTAGTCAGCGTTTTGAATTAAACAGTTGGAAACAAAAAAAGCAAATAGCTTCCTGCAAAGAATGTTTTCATTGGAATAGTGTCTGACGTCACAGTCGCTAGCAGCCAGTGATGTAGATCCTCTTCAGATCACACATAAACTTGTGTTTCTTTTTACCGAAAAAAAGTAAAACAAATTTTAATGATGTTCTTTATTTTTGCCTTAAGTTAAAAACTAAATGGTGTGACACAACAGACTTTGAAAGAATAATATTCAAAGTATTTTATTTAAAATTTGGAAACACAAATTTTAGGCTGGCTATACCATTCCCAAGATGCTTTCGGGCACGTGCTATTATCCAAGTTCCAGCAGTAGTTTCTACACGATAAAACTAATAGTTTCTATACTGCCTATGACTGAAACTAATTACAAAAATATAACTTGAAAAGGGTTGCATGACAAAACAATATCAGGTTACTACTTTTTGATATCGTGTTTATTTTGCTCGGTCGATAACGGTTTAACAGCTTCGCTATAGCTCGCCTGTTACACTGTTATCTAACCTTCGTCACCACGCTATCAAAATGTAGTAACCTCATATTCTATATATATCAAATGGGTTCATGGCATGTATATTATGGGTAAGTTATAGTATAAATGATAGTACGATCTAAATTATATTTACTTGTAAAATATAAAATGTGGGAGTTTTGATAGTATAATTGTAAGTTATCATCACACGAGAACTTCAACTAAAATCGTTCTTTATAATGAACGAATGACTGAATCAATGAATGACAGCACAGACCGCTAGCAGACAACCAAATAACGTGTTCCCTCCTTCACCAATAGAATACGTAAACGATCTTGGCCTAATTGGTTTCTTCGCTATGGTGTCATTTGTTCGATCCATCACATAACGCAACGTAACATTTCATACTTTGATGATTGCGTTTAAGACGAATTTGTTCATGTTAAAGTGGAGGAAAGGTTCGTTTTATCACTATCAGCCAAAGCGCTTTAGACGCCAAAAGGTCACACTTGCAAACAATAATCAAGATCACTTACTGCGGCAGCTGAAGCAAATGCATCTTGTTGCTTGATCTAACACGAGTCGTATGTTTAGTTTGTCAGTAAAAAAACACCAGTGTTTAAACAGCGGTAAGGACGACCGGTTTCGCACTATGCGTAAACCATTGGGAAAATCGATTCTGCATATTTGCGATATATTTTATTTCCACATCAGTAACGACATATTAATGCTTCGTTGCATTTAATAGCTAATACACCTAATTACATTTTATCAATTAACTGTGTTATATTACATTTAAAAAATAAAAATAAAACAGTGAAGCTCGTGTGTTTTAGAAATAATTATTTAAGTTGAAAAATTCTGCGGGGCTGTAAAGGTACAAGTTTTGTTTAAAGGGACATTCCTGAGTTTGCTGCATTGTAAGATGTTTCCGACTAATAAAATATTTCTAAGATTAAACTTACATATTAAATATATTTTCTTGTTTAGAATATTAGTATCTGTATATTCAATGTGTTTCTGATCATCTTAACATTTGTAAGAAGCCCAAACTAGATTTTGTCTTCAAATAATTTCGTACGTACGAAAAAATAGTTTTTAGGAAATAAAATGAAATTTAACCTAGTACAAATATTAGAACGATCAGAAACACGTTTAATATACAACCTCTAATATTTTATACAGAAAAATATATTTGATTAGTAATTACAGTCGTCACAAAATCTCTGTTAGTCGATAACATCTTAAAAGTTGCAGCAAAGTCAGGAATGTTCCTTTAATGTACAGAAAGTGAACTGGCGTCTCTAAATCGCGTTTATTTTGAAAATATGAGTCTGTTTAGTCATGTATTTTACAATGGTAACATAATAGGAATACAAATATCCATACCATTATACATGAAATAAAACCAGCATATTTTATGGGTTTATGTTTACTCATCAAAATTAAGGGCTAGTATATTTTGTCGGCATGTTTGTCTAAAACATAAAATAAAAATAAAATAATACAGCATCTTCCTTTGTAAAACGTCGACATTAAAATGAATGATGCAAACAACAATTTGGAGGCACTTCGACAAGTGACTACTGCTCACTTCTCATTTAGTTCATTCAGTCTGTGTAACATTTTGTAGACATTACTAATAGCCCTTGCTAGTCACAATTTATTTACACAATCCGAACACGACATTGGCAAAAGACATAAATCCATACTGATGAATAAACATAGTTCAATGTAAGACGTCTGTACAGATCTTCATAATAGTTTTTATTTATCTAAACTGCTCAACCCATTGCACTGTATTACCGACTCTACTCAACCCGTAACACTGTATTATTGACTCTACGATTTTCACAATTTACAGTCCGACATCCATGGTAAATAAACACTTTTCATCAAGAGTTGGAAGGAATCTAAGCAATGTTGAGTATAATACTGACTCACGACTACACGTTTGACACAAACAAACATTCTATAGCTTTATGAGTACAGTGTAACAATAAGTGATAAGTAAGTAAACCGTTACCCAACCAAAATTATTGCTGCTGTACAAAACGCAATAGAAATTAGGTCAATCAACAATACTTTTTAAAATGGCATGGTATTAGTATTTACGCAGTGTAATTTTTCTTCTTTTGTTATTTTCTGACGAATGTAAATGAATAAGAGAAATCACAAGTTGGTGATGCAGTTTCTTATTTTCCTTTCCAACATGAAACATGATTAACACCATTGTGATACAGATACTAATTATATAGGTCTCAACTCGTCGGTGAATGACACACAGCTCTCCTGATACAGTTGACACTGCGACTAAAAACCTCAAGGGTCCTCCTTGGGTCTCTTATTGGGTCTATATCTTTTTATGTATATAAAAGCGAATATTTATAAGATACATGTGTTTGTTGACGCGTAATTGCCACGGGTTACACTATTTAGCTCTTAAGCAGGCGCTGACAGTTAAAATCTAGAGGCTTCTTGATTGCTATAATTTAGTATCACACTAATTTGTCTGATTGCATGCCCCTAATTAACTCACAGCGAAGTTATTGCATGATTGTCGGTGACACTAAAACAAGTAATTGAATAATACCTGCATGCTGATCATATAAATTACTTTTGAATATACATGTAGCTGTAAATATTACACTGTCACAATATTATGACAAACCACATTTTAAAATTTACTCAATATCATCTTTATAGTAAGGCAATAAAATCATGTTATGTTATCTTGCTTTACGTCTGACATCACATCACATCACATTACGTTACATATCACATCACTTCACATCACATCACACCTGACATCACATCACATTACTCCTGACATCACATCACATTACATCGGACATCACATCACATTGTATCTGACATCACATTACATCACATCTGACATTACATCACATTGTATCTGACATCACATCACATCACATCTGACATTACACCACAATGCATCTGACATCACATCACATCACATTACGCCTGACATTACATTGCATCACATTACATCTGACATCACATCACATCACTTCCGACATCACATCACATCACATTACACCTGGTATCACATACACATCACATTACACCTGGCATTATATCACATCACATTACATCACATAACATCACATTACATCTGATATCACATCACATCACATTACATCTGGCATCACGTCGCATCACATTACATCTGACATCACATCACATCACATTACACTTGACATCACATCACATCACACCTGACATCACTTTACATCTGACATCACATCACATCATATCACATCACATCAGATTTGACATCACATCACATCACATTACTCCTGACATCACATCGTATCACATCTGACATCACATCACACAACACCTGACATCACATCAAATTGCATTTGGCATCACATCACATCACATCACATTACATCTGACATCACATCACATCACATTAAACTTGACATCACATCACATCACATCACAATGCATATGACATCACAACTGACATCACATGAAATTGCATCTTGCATCACATCACATCACATTACTCCTGGCGTCACATCACATCACATCTCACATCACATCACATCAAACTGCATCTGGCATCACATTACATCACATCACATTTCACCTGACATCACATAACATCACTTTACATCTGATATCACATCACATCATATCACATCACATCAGATTTGACATCACATCACATCACATTACTCCTGACATCACATCGTATCACATCTGACATCACATCACACCACACCTGACATCACATCAAATTGCATTTGGCATCACATCACATCACATCACATCACATTACATCTGACATCACATCACATCACATTAAACTTGACATCACATCACATCACATCACAATGCATATGACATCACAACTGACATCACATGAAATTGCATCTTGCATCACATCACATCACATTACTCCTGGCGTCACATCACATCACATCTCACATCACATTACATTTGACATCACATCACATCAAACTGCATCTGGCATCACATTACATCACATCACATTTTACCTGACATCACATAACATCACATTACATATGATATCACATATCATTACATCTGACATCACAGCACGTCACAATACTCCTGACATCACATCACATTACATCTGACATCACATCACATCACATTACACCTGACATCACATCACATTACATAACACCTGACATCACATCAAATTGCATTTGGCATCACATCACATCACATCACATTACACCTGACATTACATCACATCACATTACATCTGACATCACATCACATCACATCACATCACATCTGACATCACATCACATCACATTACTCCTGACATCACATCACGTCACATTACATCTGACATCACATCACATCACATTACATCTGGCATCACGTCGCATCACATTACATCTGACATCACATCACATTACACTTGACATCACATCACATCACACCTGGCATCACATTACATCTGACATCACATCACATCACATCACATCACATCACATCACATCACATCACATCACATCAGATTTGACATCACATCACATCACATTACTCCTGACATCACATCGTATCACATCTGACATCACATCACATCACATTACATCTGATATCACATGACAATGCATCTGGCATCACATCACATTACATTGCGTTGCATTACATATAAATGTTGTAGTGAGTGAATGAATACATGAATCAATGAATATCAAAAGCTATAATCGCGCATCCTAGTCCTATAACATCGTTTATCGATATGAAAGACAAAACAGCTATAAAGTTAGCAAACATGCGCCATTTTACTATCAATGAAAAGGACGGGTTGGTCAACTGCCTTAATACCTCAAACTATTCTGTCGACAGTTAGGAAAACAAAAAGCAACGAAACAAAGAGTGTACCACTGAAAGTATTAGAAGCAATTTGCTTATTCAGCGTTGAAATGGTAACTAATAAACGTTTACATGATCTACGGCTACATAATACAGAGAATGGCGTGACTAAAACTAATATGGACGATCTACACTCGGTGATAATACAAATATGCTCCATATTGCAGCTTTATTTATGTAACCACGGACCAAACACAAATATCAATACAGTTCATGCACGGACGACATTTGGAGTGGAATGAGGGACAATATCTAATGGATGTGTGTGTCACAACCATATTTTAATTTTTATTTATATAGAATAGGACAAAAACACATCGTACATTTTTGTCCTCGAAAGGGAAGGGGGGAGGGGGTACCACGTGCCTTCCCGCGCCCCGATTCCTACGGCCTGAAAATATCTGCAATATTTATACGAATAAGCATAAAATATCAGTCTACAAAACTGATCCAATAAATTCTATAATTACGCAATCTTAAACAGTGTACAGAGTCATGATATATCATAACCTATTATGCATGAATGTATTTTGAAATTTATCATGCATCAATATCCTTAAAACTAATAGGTGTTATAAATTATTTTTATAATTGTGATTTAAATAAATAATGTTATATGAAGCTTGAAAATAAAAGCACAGTAGGATATTAAAGAAAACAGGACGTTAAAAGACTCTCTCATTTTTAGATATTGAAATCTCGTGTAACTCATTAGCTCTGTATTTTCAGCATAACAATGTTTGTGTTGGCAGATGACAATATTAGTGCTGACATAAGACAGTTGATCTTGAGATGTGGTGTTAACCAAAGTTTGTCAATATTGGTAAGACTCGCATCTTCCAATCGCCTATTCTCTACACGCCAGTGCTTGTCACTATGCTGTTTCATTTCCATCACTGAAGCTTTCCCTGGAATATCCCACTTAAGACTCACCCCCAACCCCCACCCCAATAAAACAAGTTACAATTACAGAAATGCGTTATGTGGCATTTTTCTATTTGGATCTGTGTATCCTACAAACCAATCACGTAATGCAGTAACCGCCCAAAGACGGAAACATTTTATTTCTTATGACGCGCATGTGCGCTTAAGTGGATGTAATTTGGTTGCCGTTGCTATGGAAAAGACGACATTATCAGGAAACGAACGATAATATTATTAAACTACACTAAATTCGTCCAAACATTAAAACAACAACCATGGTGTAGATGACGTGTCAATCAGCGTTAGGTTAGCGGTCAGAAGCGTTCATATGTGTTTTAAGTAACACGTTTGGGCGAAGCTTCACTTTATTAATATACATGTAGTTATTTACGTTTCCTTTTGATATTTATCTGTATTTATGGCTTCAACATAAACAGAGATGCTCCCTCTGCATTAATCAATCTTTGTTCTTAAGTCGACACGTACAAACACCAGAGTTAGTGCCACAACATCACTGTAAATGGCTTTATCTAGGAGCCGGCATCCATCAAAACATTCTGGCTGCAGTATCGACCGCAGCTAGAAACGGGCGGTTAATTTTCTTGCGTCGTGGGTGCTGGTCCTTTAACAATAACAACTTCATCAATGTCTCTCCTTTAACCATATGTGACCGCGTGGACTGGATTACCCTTCAGTAAGGGCAACAACTGCAAGTAGATTGTATTAGCTTCAAGACGCGGCAAGTGAAAGGTTCTGTTGGAAGTGGCCAGATCAATACATGGGAAGTTTACTGGATATATGTTTTCGGCATGATCTGTGTTCCCCAAGGAGTCCCTATTTGTTGCCGACCCAATCTTATTCGTCTCCTGGTATTTCTACTTGGCACAAACAGTGGTTGAATAAACAATCTACTTCGCATGTATTCCTCATTGCCAAATGACAGCCGGATCGTCGAAATTCAAAATGCAAAAGACAGGACACACATCACTTCCTGCTGTTTCAATAAAGAGGCGGAAATAGTTATTTGAATTTTATATGCAGACGTGTCAATTTTTGCGTATTGTTCGACAGTCTTCACAATACTTTGAAAATAAAGACCAAGACCACAATTTTCACAACAGTGTTTAAAATCAAGACAAAGAACACACTTTTCACAACAGTGTTTAAAATAAAGACCAAGAAATCATTGTTCCCAAAACAGTGTTTAAAATAAAGACCCAAAAGACAATCTTCACATCAGAGGTAAAACAAATCAAATAACGATAAAACAAGCTATTTACAAAAATTAAGAGCCAAACACAAACATACTGGAAAACAACAAGAAAGTAATCTAACATTATTTATTTCTAGGACGGCTAAGTTGGTTTCTATATTCATATAGTTTGCCAGGGTCACGGACCTAATTAGCCACTGATTTCGTGGTCCGGTGTATTTGAATCATGACCTGCCTCAGTTGTGTTGTGGTTAAGCCATCGGGCCTAAGGCTGGTAGGTACAAGGTTCGCAGCCCGGTACCGTCTCTCACCCAGAGCGAGATTTAACAACTCAATGGGTAGGTGTATGACCACTACACTCTCTTCTCTCTCACTAACAACTAACCCACTGTCCTGGACAGACAGCCAGATAGCTGACATATGTGCCCAGGACAGCGTACTTAAACCTCAATTGGATATAAGCACGAAAATAAGTTGAAAAGAAATGAAACATATCCCCTCATAAACCATCTGCGATCGGGTTCAGCACACCAAGTGCTTGAATACTTATTTCATATAAGCGCATTATGTATTTCTAGCCTTTGATCTGACAGGCTTTCGTGGGAATATATAAATCGATCATTTCATATAAGGATGTATACCACCCAAACAAATCACACAGACAACAATAGTAACAAGTGGTTAAAACCTTCACGTGCAGCGAATCAATCGACACACATGTATACACCACGAATATAAATATTACCACCCTTCACCGTTAAAAAGTAAATCAACAAACATCGGAGGTTAAGAAGATAATTTCAGAGATCACGAGTAGCGTCTATGACTACCATAATTCCGCATAAAATTTGAGTATTGTTTGTAGATACCCCGTACATGTTTGAAGCACAAGGCTACGTGACACAGTGGTACTAGGTGAAATAAAATTGCCTACATTTTAACCCAGATGAAACCTTTTTTGTTTGCAACAAACACAATCACATGCATCACCAACGAGGGGAATTGTATTAACTGCTCTATCAAAAGTTGGGTGCACCTCGAACTTTGACATCAGGTGTAATGTGATGTGATGTGATGTGGTTTATCAGCGTATTTGTTTGTCCCACCCAGAACACTGTTTATAGCAAATAATGTTAAAACTAAGTTAAAATGTTCACTTAAAGTATCCGGATAGAAGTACCAAGTGAGTTTTAGGCTTCTGTAGCACCTAAGATTTGATTTTTTACTATGAGCCAATTGATCAGTACTTTGATACTAATTATATTTAATGTTAATGACATAGTACAAAATGTACATACCGGTATTTCATTATTGCAAAAATAATGTTTTATACATAACAAACAATTTATTTTAAAGTTTTAAAAGGGGTGTGCAAACAGGTTAAATGCACCAAGAGTGAGTGATATATATATATGTTATCAGTAAGCGAGGTTGTCACTGTGTACGTGTTTCTCTCTGAATCCACCCTTGAATATTTTGTTCAGTTTATGCACTTACAAAATGAAACTGATTCAGTTGACTTGATTTGACAAGACATTAGTTGGGATATTCTAAACTGGTAGTTATTTGTTTCCTGGTTTGATTTGTTTTGGTTGGATCTGTTGTGCTAAAACTATAATATACTTACAAACATCTAGATCGAAGGCTATGACCACCAAAAGAGAAAATCAATTCGCAAGAAGTAGAAGTCCAATTGCAGTGTACAGGAATAGTCACTGTCTTGTGTTTTATTGTTCAGTTACTTGTGAACAATTCAGTGCATTTTCATAGTGCCTTGTTACAGACACACCTTGTACTGCAACCTTTCTTGGCTTTAATCTACACCTTACCAATTCACTACAAGCTTTAGATGCAAGAGGGAGTGTATTCCATACTGGAACCCAATTTTGAATGTTATCGGTCCTAGGGTAACCCCAGCAATATGCCGTGGGTGCATGCTGCTCTGTTACATGATTGGTTGTTCAGATTTCAGCTTGGTAAACTGCACGCTTTGAATGCTGTAACGGAGCATCTTGAGTTGGCGGAAGTGTTATATACTTTTGTTCCTTTTACAAAATAACTCTCTTCTTGCTTCATTTATAGACTCGTTTTTGCTGGTTGTGCCATAAAGAACAACAGTGAAACGTTTCAGATGAGTGGAAGGATTGTTTACAATGTGGTTGAAGGCAAGGGTCACGTCAGGATGTGAAGTCCACGTATCCCATGCAAGTTTCTTCCCCTTATCAAAGAAAGCAGATGCTGTGTCGCAACCCGTGAAGGCATAGACAACAGGCAAACAGATCGATTTATCTTTTCCAAAGGCATTTGTTCCTGTACCAAAAACCACCCAAATATCTGCAGCTGGACATAAAGCTTGCCAATTATGAACATAAGGACATCAGTATCAACAGTGCGTATTAATGTACATTTTTCAGGGCATCCTTTAGGTGAATCAGTAGCCGAGTGTCGGCCTCCTCGTGGTCACACGGTGGCATATAGTGACTGGTCGCTCTAGCAACCACTGACTTCTGAGCTGTAATAAAGACTCTCTTTCCATCGGGGAACTCAAAAGTTGAAATTTTGTTAGAGAGGAAATGAAATAGTTCTTATCTGTTCGTGGAATCACGAAGAAATTCTTTCCAGTTCTCTGGTATCTTTGTCACACCAAATGCCTTGCCCTCGCTTCCCACATGTGGATTGCTTGAAGTTGCTTTTGGCATATGAATCCCAGACCAAATCCACCCTTTTGGGCATGTTTCATTATTATATGGCACAAATATTATGTTAGCATATTCTTCGAAAGTGTTGATAATGTTTGTGGCCAATATGTATACCATCGCAGCACCACTGAGGGCTTTAAGATCAAAAGAAATAGGAGACGTTTTGTGATCTTTCTCAACACGATTACTCAAAAGATCAGATTTGTTTCCCTGACCACAGTCTGATATAGATGGAGGGTAAGGGTAATAATATAGATGGAGGGTAAGGGTGCTGATATAGTTGGAGGGTAAGGATGGTTTTCATGCGGGAAGAATTGGCTCATGTCTCTGTTCTTCATTACAATGTACAATCCAGAGAACAGAGACACATCACTGTTTTAGCATCGTTATCTAATCTGGCTACTCATGTTTTGCTTTTGGTGATTGACTGTTGCAGAGTGCAAGATAGTTTCGTGTTATTGGTCGGACAACAGAGCGTGTGCAGTCAATACTTACTGACTTGTGGTAATCCATGTGCTGCTCCTTACCCAGTGCCTCAGCACCACAGACAGTATTGACCACAGACTCATTCCGATATCTGGTGGTTGATATCTGAATACTGAAGACATTATATTTCTTTTTATTTATCCATAGTTTATTATTATTAATTAGCTGATGAACAATTCATCTAAACTATCCGACAAAAGTAATTATTGTTTTTGGTAATCCAGGTTGTAATACATTATAATTATTTGAGTAATAGGAGTGATTTTAAAAAGCTGGGTTCTATATGTATATTGACCATTTGAAAAATTCAAGATGACAGCTATATTAAAATGTAATTTTACCTTTTAATTAAGAATCCTAAGTGGCATATTCGCAGATGATTATAATATGTATATAGCAGGCTGAATGGAAGATCTCGTAAATGACGGCCATCTTGAAATCAAGATACAATTTGTCAAATAACCGCAGATACATTACAGACATTAATAAAATATGGATACAGACGTTTCCACTGTAGTTTGAGAGCATTTAGAAATCAAGATATTGACAAAACTGTTTCGTAAATGGCGGCCATCTTGAAATCATGATATAATTTGTCCCAAAGCATTGACAGGTTGGCTCAATCTAATCATAGGTGCTTGTATCCGCTTTGTCCCCATCAATCAGCTAAGCTATTGGAATATTAATTTTTACATGATACTGATACATAGTATAACAGTAGCAGTTATAAAATGTCACAACTAATAAATTGGGAAGAGATCTACAAAATATTATTTCTTTAATGTATATAGATTATTAACTTGTTCTCATATTCTTAAAACAGTTTACCGTTTTGTACTACTATATTAAAAATAATGTTACAGCTATAAATATGTGCGCGTTTGCATTGTCATGAAGTATATGATACATTTAATAGTTCGTCGTTTCAATGATAAATGGTTGCGGTGCGGTGCGGTGCGGTACGATGCGATACGATACGCAGTTCTAGAGCAATGGACCACACAAGTTCAGAGGCTTTTGGGGCTATATATTTCTTTGTGAGGTTTCTTTTTGTGTTCTTGTACACCAGCCAATTATTGTGTAGAAACCTTTTAAAGACATTTTGGGGTATAATATGGTATACAGTTAACTGTCTAAGAAAGATTCTTCAGAATCGTTGGCCAGATACCATCAGCAACATTGACTTGTCAAGGATACACGAGGATGGAAGAAAAAGAAGAAGAAGGTGATGTTGTTGTTGATATTGATGATGATGATGACGATGAAGATGTATTGATCGCATGACCGGAAACCAGCACCAAGCATCACCAAACAGGTTTTCACGTGAAAGCCTATGTGTCTATGACAACACTATATTTATTTCTAGGTTATTAATAATACATGGTGAAGGGACATCTGGGCAAAGACTAGAACGGCATGGTGCACATGGAAACAGCTTTAAACAAGGGCCCAGCAGGAGAGACCCTGAAGAGCTGTTGTCGACGACCTATGTCGTTGTTCTAGGCGGGTTCAAGTTGAAGTTTGTTGTGCATACAGTCATTTTCCTTTGATTTGGACCCGCTGATTCCAAAATGCACCAACCAATAAATAAATAAATCCCGAAAACAACAAAATAGCTTACACATACACGCACGCACACGCACGTGCACACACATATCCTCCACCACCACCATCACCACTCCACTCCTCCATTTCCTCTCTCAAAAAAGGGTGTAGTGGTCTTACACCCACCCACATAGTCCTTAAAAGTAGCTCTGGGTGGGATTCAGTACCGGGCTGCGGTGCCGGGCTGCGAACCCAGTACCTATCAACCTTGTGTCCGACGGCTTAACCACGACACCACCAAGAGAGTGATCTTGGGTAATAGCTGGTGCGAGGGCTGTCAGAAGCTTTCTATTCCTCATTGGTATATCCTAAAAATCCGGAGACTCTCGTTGCATCTGCCAAAAGAGACAATGTGGCGTGTGGTCGTGTTTTCATAATGCAACAATTCGCCCATCTTCTTGAGAGGAGTCCGCCTTAAGAAAGAAAAACCTAATCGAATAAAGTGATGGAATCAACTGTGTAAAACTACACTGTCCTTAGCGCAACCTCCGCCTTCAACGATTACGTGGTGGACGAGGCTCACTGCTTTGATCGCGGTTAAGAAATATCCATAGAGAAATATCGGACGTCTCATTACCAGCCCAAGTACACGGGAACCCGCACGCGGTATTGACGTTTCTCCATTACACCAGACACGTCTGTGGAGAATTAAAAAAAAAACAGAAAAAAAAAGAGAAGAAGAAAAGAGCAAAAGGCTATATATAGATGATTAGAAAGGTTGGTCAAAATTATTTTGAATACCATTGCTATGAAATAGCATAATTATAATGCTTAAAAATATAAATTAATTAAAGAAAGAAAAACATGTTTTATTTAACGACGCACTCAACACATATTATTTTCGGTTATATGACGTCTA
This sequence comes from Dracogyra subfuscus, assembly GCA_016106625.1. Classification (NCBI taxonomy): domain Eukaryota; kingdom Metazoa; phylum Mollusca; class Gastropoda; order Neomphalida; family Peltospiridae; genus Dracogyra; species Dracogyra subfuscus. The sequence continues at coordinate 13,683 of JAECMU010066297.1, forward strand.
GACATATGGTTAAGTACCACAGATTTTGAAGAAACTCGCTGTCGCCACTCTTTCTGATTAGCAGCGAGGGATCTTCTATTTGCGCTTCCCACAGGCAGTTATGGATCACTGGTTGGTGCAAGTGGTTTACACCTACCCATTGAGCCTTGCGGAGCACTCACTCAGGGTTTGGAATCGGTATTTCGAGTAAAATTCCCATACCTTCACTGGGATCTGAACCCAGTACCTACCAGCCTGTAAACCGATGGCCTAACCACGACGCCACCGAGGCCGGTATAAATTAATAAATGATGCATATATTATGATTTCCATTATAAATGATAACTATAACCACAATAAACACACAGCTCTAAACGCAATGGCTTACACAGGTCAAGTACTTAAAGATTATTTCAGGGATTTGTTCTGGAAAGAAATTTGTTTTTGTTTAACGACACCACTAGAGGACATTGATTGATTAATTATCGGCTACTGGATGTTAAACATTTGGGAATTTTGATGTATAAGCTTAGAGAGGAAACCCGCTACATTTTCCATTACTAGCAAGGGATCTTTTATATGCATCATGTCGGAAAGGATAGCACATACCACGGCTTTAATATACCTTTTGTTGTGCACTGGCTGCAACGAGAAATAGCCTAATGGGCCCACTGACGGTGATCGATCCTAGACCGACCGCATAGCAAGGGAGCGCTTTACCACTGGGCTACGTCCCGCCCTTTTGTTCTGGAGAGGCGGTTCAGGCTGCTGGACTGTGTCCCCAGGACAGCATGCTTAAACCTTAATTTGATATAGGCACGTCAATTACTCTATAAAAGTAAACTTCACATTTGTATATTGTGACGAGACGCATTCGAGACGTGATGGGTTGGGGTGGGCGAAGAAGCGGTACACACTAATATAGCAATATCTCGTCTCCATTTATTTTTAGGGCATAAAGGTAAATGGTTCTAAAATCCGAATGAAGTTTAAAAATCAGTGAGCTGTGTTTTGACACAAATTATTCAGTAGTGATAGTCGCAGTGTTTCGGTTTGCCGACACCGATGCCTTGTAACAATCTGCGCACAAGGTATGTTCACAGCAGTGAACCATGTTGCTGTTTAATATTGGGAGGAAGGGGGGGGGGGGCAACCCACTATTTGTGTGTGTGTGCGCGCGCGCGCAACCCACACTAGGTATACATACACTGTGTATGTATGTATGTATGATTTTAGAAACATTAGTACAGTAAAACATGGGTTTGATTGGGAGGAGGGCATTGACTCCGTGGCTCCCCACCTGCTCGCTACGCCACTGGTTGCTTCACTTATAAGCCATAGAAAGCAGAACAGGAAATGACTGTGTAGCAGTCAAGTGAAATGGTCTAGTTCTTTTAATTTGAAAGACACACATACGATGCAGCCATAAGGCTTCAGGGAAGTCTTTCAAAGTTCTCCCGTCAATGAAAACCACAGACTTGTTTGTCATGCTCCCCACGGAACGTACAACTCTGTTTACAACTGTTGATTACCATTGAAATCCTATCTGTTGATAAGACAGAGTGCACAGCACACCGAGAAGAGTCGAGTCTATACTCCGTTTACATTATTATTTATAATCACTGGTATGTTTTTCGACATTTTGGTTCTTATATGTTTGTTTTGTTGTTCTTGTTGCTGGTGTTGTTTTTTGTTATTAGTTGTTTTGTGTTTGTTTATGTATGTATGTATGTGTGTTTGTTTGTTTCTTTGTTTACTTGCTTGTCTGTTTCTTTGTTTGTCAAAAACTTTTAGTTTTGGTCTAATTAATTTAGAAGGATGCGGATAACAGTTTTAGAAACAATTTTATTCAAAGGTTTTGAGTTTGAGGTTTTAAATACATTTATATTAAGAATACACGAACTCGGTTCACAGTTGTCAAGCATTATCACGACATCTAAATTACATACATGTTGTTGTTAAATCTGACAATAATGTTGAACTACCCTGGTAATATTTAACTTGCAAATTATAGAGAGAATATTAAACGAGTTCCCGTGTGAGACCGGTTATATTACGAGTTTGTTTTCAAAGGGGTGGACATATGTATGATTAAAACACACGAGCTGTATAGTATAGTATAGTATTTTATTTATTACACCGCGCATCAATGAACCAAGACCGCACATAACTGCTTCCAAAATAACTAAATAAGACATGAAAATGCACCAATTAAAAACTGAACAAATTACGTCACTTCATTTCACTATTTATCACTGAATTCCTACGCCACCCATTTATCAATGATGTTTATACAAACGATAGTCCACAAGCCAGACGACAAATTGGTACCATCTGAGGGCACCAAACAAAACTGTTATAATTGTTGTAGTACATCCTAGGGCAAGTTACTTTCTGTCTTGGACGAAAGAGCTTGCTTCGCAAGCACTTGCGCCCACGACAGCGACAGGCGTGCGCTACAACAGCTTGCTCTGAATGTGCAAGTTAAACCCTATGACATGACATGATATGACATCTAGGGCAAACTGGACATGCATGGTGGAGTTTCCTATAGGGTAGCTGTACATAGTTATCTCAATTTTAACATTTATTATCCATCTATTACAAAATCCGAGAAATCCGTATTTTAATGTTTATTAAAACACTTATATACCTTGTAGATCGGTAGCCACAATGTTCTCTGTGGTTTATGCATCCTTCGTAAGTGCTGATTAACGACCCGAGAGGTGTAATGTGGTATCCTGAGCATTTTGATATATTCAAGATGGCGTCCAAAACAGAGCTGGAGACATCTCTAATTCTTTATTAACTATGACGAAACTGTTGATGTTCATGACGGTGGTTTAGAGGTCAAATGATTCATACTGAACTACTCCCAGGTAATCAAGATATTGCAATATTATCTGCACCATGATGGTCACTACTATAGTAGTCAAAACAAGAACAATAAAATGTATCATATTTTACATTAATTATAGCTAGATTGAGATGTTAGGATGTTGGGGGCTTTTTGTTGTATTTATCAAGAAATACATTTAAAACAGATGCTAACTGAGATGTTGCATCATCATTTAAATACAAGATGGCCCCGAAAATGGTCATTATGAGTATTTTTTATTATTTACCCCAAAGTTTAAAGCCGCACTCCCTAGTTCTATCCAGCGAAAATAAATTATTATTTCGGTTAATCTACAAACCTGTAACACACTTAGATCACGTTTTTATAAAATGGACTGAAAAAGCAGATTTTATATCGATAAATACCATGGGTATCCCCATGACCCAGTTGCTTCAAAT
>JAECMU010066334.1:0-10661 GCA_016106625.1 Dracogyra subfuscus
GATACAGCAAAAGCCGTGGTATGTGCTATCCTGTCTGAGATGGTGTATATAAAAGATCCCTTGCTACTAATCGAAAAGAGTAGCCAATGAAGTGGTGACAGCAGGGTTTTTTCCCTCAATATCTGTTTGGTCCTTAACCATATGTCTGATACCATATAACCGTAAATAATATGTGTTGAGTGTGTCGTTAAATAAAACATTTCTTTCTTGTTTTGTTTATTTGTCCAGGTCACTATGTCTACATTGATGCTAGTGCTCCACAGAAGGCTGGAGACCGAGCTCGCTTGGTGAGCCAGTCGTTTTCCAAGAGTTCACGGAATCGGTGCCTATACTTCTACTATCACATGAAAGGCAAAGACATGGGCACACTCCGAGTATTCACCTCTGCTGGTGGTGTCGAAACGTTGGCATGGCAACTCACTGGACAACAATCCACTAGATGGTTGTTTGGTCGAGTTCTGGTTCCAAAAGGACAAAACATCAAGGTTAACTAATGCTCAAAACACTTATTTTTTTTCTGTTAATATTGCAGATATATATGTGTAATTTGGCGTTGGTAAACAATAGTCACTAATCTAGATGTATTTAATATATATTTAATAAAACATAATACATTTAATAATATATTTGCATATTTCAATTAAAGGGGGTGGGACGTAGCCCAGTGGTAAAGTACTTGCTTGATGTGCAGCCGATTTGTGATCGATCCGTGTCGGTGAACCCAGTTACAGTACTGAAGGCTGTGGTTTTATTATATATTTTGCTAATTTCAGTTAATACTGAAGGCTGTTGTTGGGTCAGCTATACTGATATATTTTTATATTTTGCTGATTTCAGTTAATACAGGAGGCTGTAGTTGGGTCAGCTATATGGATATATTTTGCTGATTTCAGTTAATACAGGAGGCTGTGGTTGGGTCAGCTATACTGATATATTTTTATATTTTGCTGATTTCAGTTAATACAGGAGTCTGTAGTTGGGTCAGCTATACTAATATATTTTGCTAATTTCAATTAATACTGGAGGCTGTTGTTGGGTCAGCTATACTGATATATTTTTATATTTTGCTGATTTCAGTTAATACTGGAGGCTGTGGTTGGGTCAGCTATACTGATATATTTTTATATTTTGATGATTTCAGTTAATACAGGAGGCTGTAGTTGGGTCAGCTATATGGATATATTTTGCTAATTTCAATTAATGCTGGAGGCTGTGGTTAGGTCAGCTATACAAATATATTTTACTAATTTCAGTTAATACTGGAGGCTGTAGTTGGGTCATGTATACTGATATATTTTGCTAATTTCAGTTAATACTGGAAGCTGTAGTTGGGTCAGCTATACTGATATATTTTGCTAATTTCAGTTAATACTAGAAGCTGTAGTTGGGTCAGCTATACTGATATATTTTGCTAATTTCAGTTAATACTGGAGGCTGGAGTTGGGTCAGCTATACTAATATATTTTACTAATTTCAGTTAATACTGGAGGCTGTGGTTAGGTCAGCTATACAAATATATTTTACTAATTTCAGTTAATACTGGAGGCTGTGGTTGGGTCAGCTATACCAATATATTTTACTAATTTCAGTTAATACTGGAGGCTGTAGTTGGGTCAGCTATACTGATATATTTGACTAATTTCAGTTAATACTGGAGGCTGTAGTTGGGTCAGCTATACTGATATATTTTGCTAATTTCAGTTAATACTGGAGGCTGTGGTTAGGTCAGCTATACAAATATAATTATTTTACTAATTTCAGTTAATACTGGAGGCTGTAGTTGGGTCATGTATACTGATATATTTGACTAATTTCAGTTAATACTGGAGGCTGTGGTTGGGTCAGCTATACTGATATATTTTACTAATTTCAGTTAATACTGGAGGCTGTGGTTGGGTCAGCTATACGAATATATTTTACTAATTTCAGTTAATACTGGAGGCTGTGATGTGGTCAACTATACTGATATGTTTTGCTAATTTCAGTTAATACTGGAGTTGGGTCAGCTATACTGATATATTTGACTAATTTCAGTTAATACTGGATGCTGGAGTTGGGTCAGCTATACTGATATATTTTACTAATTTCAGTTAATACTGGAGGCTGTAGTTGGGTCATGTATACTGATATATTTGACTAATTTCAGTTAATACTGGAGGCTGTGGTTGGGTCAGCTATACTGATATATTTTACTAATTTCAGTTAATACTGGAGGCTGTGGTTGGGTCAGCTATACGAATATATTTTACTAATTTCAGTTAATGCTGGAGGCTGTGGTGTGGTCAACTATACTGATATGTTTTGCTGATTTCAGGTAATAATGGAGGCTGTGGTTGGATCTGGTCCCGCAAGTGATATGGCCATTGATGATCTACGACTTCAAAATATTATCTACTGTAGAAGTAAGTATACATTTCTTTTCATACATTGACCTGACCTTTAACAGCTGGTCGAAACATTCCAAAAGCTAGTCAAATAGCTAAAACACATCTTCCAATTTGCCACATGCATTTTGTTCCTGTTATATAATAACAACTTCTTGACCTTTTTGAGTAAGACAGCTTATACAAATGTGTGGCGGGATGTAGCCCAGTGATGAAGGGTTCGTCTGATGCATTGTTAGTCAGTGGGCCCATTGTGTTATATCAAAGCCTATGGTATGTGCTATCCTGTCTGTGGGAAGATGCACACATAAGAGCCCATGCTACGAATGGAAAAATGTAGTTTCATCTCTTAAGACTAAAATGTCAAAATTGTTAAAAGTTGACATCCAGTAGCTGATGATTAATGAATTAATGTGCTTTACTTTATAAAAATATGAAATATGAAAAGTATACTGATAAATAAATTCAATATTTCCTTTGATCAATTTGTTTCAAAGTTTATTTGGCATTTGAAAGACAAAATAAATTGAATTGTAATGTTTAAATTATTGTAATACAGAAATCCACAATTTTGATATCACATTCTGTAAGCAGAGATTATTAGTGATTTTGATTAATTTGTATTTGTTTATCAATATAAATGTGAAAATGGCAAAAATATGGCACATGCAACTAAGATAATGATAGACTTATAATATGTGTGTGAAATTTACAGCATATCCATCAAAGGCGAGACCACCTACCCTAACAACAACTAGAAAAACCACGACACACCGCCCACCAACAACCTCTCCTGTCACAAGTGTCACTTCATCGAAGGCACCAGGTCAGTGTCTGCTCTATATATTATAATAATAATAGTAATAATAATAATCTGCTCTATATATTATAATAATAATAATAATAATAATCTGCTCTCTTTATAATAATAATAATGATAATAATCTGCTCTATATATAATAATAATAATTTATAATAATAATCGATAATAATACAATAATAATAATCAATTATTAATATTAATAATACTCTATTTAAAGAGGTCTTCTCTACAAATCTAATTGAACTACATTATACCTATATAATATAATATGTAATATAAACTAAACAATATACATGTATACAAACGTACAAGACAGATGTGTTTATATAACTCAGTTTCATAGTACTTAACAATATGAACAGTGATAATTACATCTTATCAAAATAGTTTTTAAAACAATTATTTTAAAATATATCAATGGGCAAGCTGTTCCACATGGCAACCCCAGATTACTGAAGACTTCTTGAAGTGTTCCATTTTTGGTTTTGGTGCTAAAAGATTTCCCTCATTTGTATTACAGTTCACAAGTTTTTTGTGGGTTGTTTTTTCACTATTTTATCCGGATCACACTGAGACAAAACTATAATATGTTACAAGGCATGTGAACAGGCTTGTATTTTATAATTGTTCCATTTGTTGTGTGTTCTCATAATTAAAACAGTCCTGCCATTTTACAGGCTCAAAATCCGTGTCTTGCAACTTTGAGCATGACATGTGCAGCTGGGTGCAGCTGAAAGATGATGATTTTGATTGGACGAGACACCAGGGTTCAACCTTGACCGGTAACACTGGCCCCTCGGCGGACCACACTACAGGACGTAAGATCTTAGTTTTTAATTGTTTACAACACATTGTATTTGTTTAACATAGTAAAATGGAGAAGTATGCAGATTCTAAAACATAGCAACAATCTAAGGTTGATGTTTTTACAAGAAATTTTTTATTATTAGAAATTATTTAATTGATAAATAAAACTGCATTACTGTAAATATATTATTCACTCTTGTAAAAAAAATCCACCTTACACATTCATTATTTTTATTAAATAGTTCCATACCAAAAGAAATGAATCACTTTGCTATGCCCCAAGATATTTTTCACTATATGGGTAATAAATTTTGCTTATTAGATGGGCAATATTTTTTATAATAGTGTATTTTACTGGTAATATATTCTGCTTACTAGATGGATAGAGTTTTTATAATTGTGTATTGTACTGGTAATATATTCTGCTTATTAGATGGATGGTATTTGTACACGGAAGTTTCTCTCCGCCGGGCGAATGAGTCTGCAAGGATTGAGAGCAAGACAATAATCCCTAAACAGACGACACAGTGCCTGTCGTTCTGGTACCACATGTTCGGGGACCACATCGGCCGTCTCAACGTATACATCAAAACAACCCCAGCTCTGGGCAGACCCATCTGGACGAAGACGGGATCCCAGGGAAACCAGTGGATCCTGGCTCAGATAACAGTGACGCGAGGCCACACCCCGTACTCTGTGAGTTAAACTGTATAAATATTGTGTTGTCATAACTAGCTCAGATAACAGTGACGCGAGGCCACACCCCGTACTCTGTGAGTTAAACTGTATAAATATTATGTTGTTATAACTGGCTCAGATAACGGTGACATGAGTTACACCATATAAATATTGTGTTGTTGTAACTGGCAAATTTTATTTTAATTTGGCAAAATAAATTCAAATTATAATAGGTTTTTTGTTAAAAAATAACTAGAATTCTTCCATTTTTGAAGTTTGTATAGATAATTTGGCGACATTTTCTGCTCAGGTGGAGCTAACCCAGGTAGAATAATTTAGATTGATAGGATACAAAGTAAACTTTCCTGTGCAACAGCATTGTCTAGGAGAACCATCTGTCTCTGAATGATAGCTCAGTGGTACAGCACCCGCTTGATGTGTGGTCGGTCTGGGATCAATCCCCATCAGTGGGCCCATTGGGCTATTCCTCTTTCCAGCAAGTGCACCACAACTGATATATATATAAGGCTGTGGTATGTGCTATCCTGTCGGTGCATATAAAAGATCCCTTGTTGATAATCGAAAGCCCATGTAGTGGTAACAGTGGATTTTCTCAATATCTGTGTGGTTCTTAACCATAAGTCCGATGGCACATAACTGTAAATAAAATGTGTTGAGTGCGTTGTTAAATAAAACATTTCTCCTTCTTGAATGATTGGTGCAGTATTCTTGATAATCTACAGACTGTATTGTCTAACCAGTACTTAGTGAATAAAACAGTATTCTAGATTAAAACGATACATTAAATACCAGCTGTTTAACACAGTATTCTACATAAATAAGTTGCAGTAAGTATTTGCTATGTATAGTAGGACAGATTTCTAGATTCATACAAAATTCTAGATTGATAAGCTCGATCACTAGAATTTTTTTTGAGGACACGAAAGTGGGATGAATTTACGTTAAATATGAAGACAAGTCTGTATTTGTTATTTTTATAGGTTGTAATCGAAGGTATTGGTGGAAATGGCTACAAAGGAGATATTGGTTTGGATGACATGTACCTCATAGATGGCGCCTGTACAGGTGTGTATAGCTTTATTTACATGTTAAAACAATTGTTTACAAGTAGAATGAAACTCCTCTAAATCGGACACCCACAGGGCCAAGTAAAAAGTACAGTTTTAAGAGGTATCCAGTTTAGAGAGGTTCTCTTCTGTACAAATATTTAAAAATGGACTATGGAAAACGTTTGGTTATGAGGGGAGTCCGGTTTTAAGAGGTTTTACAGTATAAGGAGCTTGGATTTAGGAACACGATGATGTTCAGACGCAAACTGGTTTCGGCTTGATGTCTGATTATGCATTATGCACAGAAGTCACTCAAGTTTTATCATGAGCTAAATCAACTCCCACAATTGTACTAGACAAGCAGTCAGATAACATTTCAAATACATTTCATTGAAAACTTTTATCCAAGGCGATCAATTTTTCTGCTTTCCTAAAACTTTCTAGGGGAAGGAAATGAGAGTGATCACTTACTGTTCCTTGCAGTGACTGCCATGCATTAAAGACATTATTGTCATGTTTTTGGTAGTGGTTACCGGCCTCTGTGGTGTCGTGGCTTAAAACCACTACACACTCTTCTCTCTCACTAATCACAAACAGCTAACTTACTGTTCTGGACAGACGGTCCAGATAGCTGAGGTGTGTGTGCCCAGGACAGTATGCTTGAACCTAAATTGGATATAAGCATGAAAATAATTTGAAATGAAATAAACACTGGTGGTGTTTGTAGTAACAATGAGCACAGCAGCAATAAGAGTGTTGTTGGACACGAGCATGAACATAAACTGAAAGCAGGCAGTGAACACCTGTAAACACTTTTTACAACTTGAACCTGAACTATACCACTAGGGTTCCAAGCATGTCCATCCTGAGTCCGGTCTCTAGCAAGGCCAGCGATCTGACCCAGAACAGAAACACTTTTTACCACTTGGAACTTGAACTGTTTGTACATGACCCTATACTGCTAGGGTTCCAAGCATGTCCATCCTTGATCCGGTCTCTAGCAAAGCCAGAGGTCTTACCCGAAACAGAAACACTTTTTACCACTTGGAACTTGAACTGTTTGTACATGACCCTATACTGCTAGGGTTTCAAGCATGTCCATCCTTGATCCGGTCTCTAGCAAGGCCAGAGGTCTGACCCGGAACAGAAACACTTTTTAGAAATTATATTTTATTTTACTTGGTCATAGTCTTCATTTCAACATCACCTGTCCTCAAACTAATGTATTTCCCCAAAGAATAGTAGTCTGGTTCGAACATCCCAATAGCCAATGGGTTGGCCTAAAATTCTTCTACTGCGCACCCCTTCCTGTCCCAGTCATGTGACTGTAACTTACTTTTTGTTCCTTCACTCATATGGTTTGGACGTCCTGGGTTTTTGCTCCATTTTAATCTGAGCAATCTATCTATTTAATGTCTGTAACACATTTCAAAATTTTCTCCAGTTTTCATGGTTGACTATGCGTTGATAATTTTGTTTTGTGTGTTTGACAGTTCCGACAATTACACCATCAGGACCAGCTGTGGTGACCACCGTACTACCAGGCCAGGCAATCCGAAAATGTGACTTTGAGGCGGCTAACATCTGTAACTATGTCCAGGATAAAACCGATAGGTTTGACTGGAAGAGGACAACACTGAGAACAGCAACATTTGGTACTGGCCCAAGTGCTGACCACACCTACGGCACCGCTAGTGGTAATGATTTTAAAACAATATCATATATATATATTGTGTTTTATAAGTGATTTTTATCAAGGGAAATGGGGGTAAAACTGTCTCAGTTGGTAATGAACTTTGTTTTCACATTGCAGGGGTGTCCATTCATTCATTCATTGATGTATTGATTTATTCCTTGATTCATTCATCCGTCCATCTGTCCATCTGTCCATCCATCCACACATCCATCTAACCATCCATCCGATGTATACCTTGTTTACCTTAATTTATTTATTATAAAGCATTTATTAAGTTTTATTTTAAAATTATAAAGATTCCTGTCTCCTACATGTTGATAAACATTCACAACCACATAATTTCATTTATGAAAAGAAGCAAAAATAAGATTTTTCCATCTTACCATGCCATGATAGCATGTTTTCTGAGAGTCCATGCAAACATGTCCGATGCAGCAGTACTGAACATTTTAATTAGCTGAAATACCGTAAACCATGGTACACAAATTGAAAAATGATGCATCAAAGCGTATGTTAAAAAACTGAATGTCGTTACCTGTGATTAATCATCAGGTCTCTAGCTGGTACAAGGTGTATCAATGTTGACATTTATTGTTTGTTATTAGTCCCCTACCATTCAAACCGGAGTGGACTATAAAGGTTTCATCTCCGTCCTTCTGTCTGTCCGTCTGTCCATCCGTCTGTCCCACATATAGTCTTCCAGATGTTTTTTTAAGAATGCCTTTAGATATATAGCTTTATCATGTAATGTTACAGATCAAGTTTGACTTTCATGGCAATTTACCCATATTTGACGGAGTTATGACCCTTGAACTTAGGAGATATGAACATTTGTTTTCCAGGCCTTGAAATATTGACCTGAAATTTGGTGTATAGCTTTATCATGTACTATTAGACATGGCAATTTGCACATTTTTTATGAGTTATGGCCCTTGAACTTAAAGATATGAAAATTTGCTTTCCTGGACTTTTTTTTTGCAATGACTGAAAATATAGCTTTATCATGTTTATAGTTGGAACTTTCATGGTGATTTACCAACTTTACACAGAGGTATAACTTGAATTTAGGAGATACGAAAAACAATTGAGCCCGGTAGCGAACATGTATTACTTTAGCAGTACTCAGAATGCTTTTTTTACAGGACACTACATGTATACTGAAGCCTCGGGTTGGAGACGAGGAGACAAAGCCCGACTCATCACCCCGCTATACCACGACAAGCAGGCCGTCTGTGTCCAGTTCTTTTACCACATGTACGGCTCAGCCATGGGAACCTTGAATGTGTATGCAAAGGTAGAGAAATCCGCATCAGTTTGCTTCTTAACTTTTTTTCCCTTGAAGTTTACTATTAATTGATTGAAATATATGTTTTTAAAGAACAAATGGATTATGCACAACTTACACAACTTACTAGGCCTTTTATTCAGATCTGTGCAATTGGATTTCAGTGTAAACTTAATTTATCATGTGTTAAACACTGTCTAATTTAGATCTGTCTACTCTGGATAGTGGATAGAAATTAACTCTTATCTAAAATGGCAAGTTTCAGTATTGCTAAAGTGCTTGATGACATGGCAAGCACTTTTATTTTGTAATTTAGCTGCTGACCAATGTTACACACCTCATGTTCAACTTTAGGAAACGGGAGTGAGATGACATGCAGCTAAATTTTAGTCCTAGTTGTATGCCTCATCATTGTTAATACAGTTATTTTAGGGGTTTCCATATTTGTTACCAGGGTTTCTGCCAGAGAGTAAAATGGGTATTGCACCATACCCAAAGTTTTTGTAGATTTTATTTATAAAAGTTGACCTTTTGACAAAATTAATTGCTCTTATCATTAGTATATGCTTTTTTTAAATCCTAACCCTAAACATAACCAATTTTCCTTTGGAGGGAAGCCCAAATACCCACGGTTGCATTCAATATCACAGAGCCATACCCAAACATTTCTTTCTGGCAGAAACCTAGGTTACTTTTAAAATGATTATTAACTGTTCTATGATGACTCCTATATATGTATGTGTGGATGCATGCATGCATGCATGTATGTGTGTGTATGTATACGACTGCATTTCTTGCAAAACCTAAATTAATGAGAAAATATAAAGAACTGTTACATCCTCTGCAGATAGACTACATGTAAAAGATTAAATACATACATTGTGTCTCCATGTTTTGTTCTTTCTTGTAGCTTGGAAACAATTTGGGACGACCATTGTTCACTCGATCTGGTAACCAGGGCAACAAGTGGATCGTTGGCCAGGCAAATATCCCAGCATCAGCTGCTGCAGCATACAGAGTAAGAAGTTGTTGACTAAATATTAATTACATCTTCATTGTAGTGTGTCATCCAACTACTTTGTATATAATAAATATACAGCACTTCACACATGTTGTTTTCACTTCCTGTTTATTGCAGAAGTTTAATTTGCACAAGAATACATAGCACGAGACTGTAGCAGTCAAGAGGTATGCTCTTGTGCAAAATAAACATACATTTTAACACAAATGTCATCCATATACCAATAATATACACAGGCACAGGTCATAGGATTTCAAACTTCATGGGAAACACTTTTTCAATTGTGTGCCTTGTGATAATTTTGAACACATCAAAAACTGTTGAATTGTTGTTTAATAATTGTACTCGATATAATAATCATGGGAAACAAAATTTCGGTCTTACCGACATGCTACCGACACAATATTTGAAACGATCGATACCGTGAAATCCAAAGGCTTGCAAGCATTAAGTAAAGTTTGTTTCGTTTAACGACATGACTAAAACGCATAGTGCGGGCAGCATAGCCCAGTGGTACAGTGCCCGCCTGATGCGCGGTCGGTCTAGGATCGATCCCCGTCAGCTAACCACTGGGGTTTTTTCTCGACATAACCATGTCCGACGCCGATATAACCGTAATTATAATGTGTTGAGTGTGTCGTTAAATAAACCACAAAAAACACACACAAAAAAACACACACATAGTAATAGACATTAAGAAGCACGGACCAGAAATAGATAGATTACATATTAATTTGCTTTTCAACTCGAAGAGCCAATGCTTACTCTTCACAGTTAGGCATTTCCACACACACACCCTCTCCACACACACACCCTCTCCACACACACACCCTCTCCACACACACACATGCACACACCACACACACACACATGCACACACCACACACACACACACGC
>JAECMU010066336.1:0-11543 GCA_016106625.1 Dracogyra subfuscus
TGAAGTTGAAATTATTACGAGGAAGCAAATAGAGAGAGCATAAAGTTATAGTTTTATGGGCTGTGACCTTTACAGCCACAGCTTGCAAATTAGTATGTAATGTAATTACACTCTGAGGGATATTTTCATTTACAAAAATGGAAACACCCCCAGCTCTGTTGTCAGTTTCCTGAAACTTGTGATAGAGGTTAAACCCTCTAATATTGATATTGTCAGTGTCCTTCAGTAAAGTCTCCTGAATACATACTGCAATAGGATTATATTTTTGAATTAGAAGACTTAATTCATCAAAATTGGGCCTAAGCCCCCGACAGTTCCACTGGATGACTTTATTCGCCATCGGGAGGAAGTATGAGAGCTATCTTTGGCTTTGGTGGTGGTCGTTTTGTTTCTGGATAATCAAATAATGAGACTTCCATCTCATCACCTCCATCATCAAGAGCCTGAAACATATTATTTGTTGTTAAGTTCTGTTCGGCTTTTTTAACACGACCAGAGGGTTGATCCTTCTTAGCTGGTTTGGTTTTTGACTTTGGTAGGCTGGGAACTGGCATCCCAGTACTCAACCCAACTGATGGTTTGTTTGTGTCCAAGGACACCTGTGTGGAGTTGGTAGCATTGGCAGGAGCTTGCTTCTTTTTCTGAGCTGCCTCCTTCTGCTGCTGAGCAGCTTTTGCAGTTTTCTTCTCCACGTTTAGAACCATCGGACATTTTTTTGTACTTTGCATCATCGCATTGCCACGTCAAGTCTGTATTTACTGAAATACTTCTGGTGGAGACCTTCACTGCAGCAGCAACAGCATATGATGATGCTACTCTAGTAGGTTGAAATCTCTCCACCAGTTTTCTGGCATCAGCAAAGGTTAGACGTTTCTCAACCCTAACCCCTTGAACCTTCTTTTCCTTTTTCCACATCGGGCACTCTCTCGAGTACGCGAACTGATCTCCCTTGCAGTTTATACGTACAAGGTCTTTTTTGCAAGTTTTACTGTTGTGATCAAACTGATTGCAACGAGCACAGGTCTGTTTTCCTCGACAGGTATTGTGACCATGGCCATATTTCTGGCATTTGAAGCATCTAAGTGGATTAGGAATGAAAGGTTCAACAGGAATGTTGAGGTATCCAGCCTTAATCGAATGTGGAAGGGTAGGAGTACTGAATGTTAGAATAAAGGTATTCGTTGGAACCAATTCGTTGTTCCTCCGAACCTGTATTCTCCTGACGGCTGTGACATCTTGTGAAGTAAGATTGTCAAACATTTCTTCATCACTAACACCTTCCAAATCTCGGCATCTGATAACTCCCTTCTAGGAGTTGAGAGAAGTGTGTGACAGTACGATGATGCGAATGTTGGCTAGAATAGTCGACTTGAGAAGACATTTAGAATGCTTTTCAGTCGAATATTCGACCAACAGCGATCCGTTTTTCATTTTGGTAACATTTTTTGGCTCCCCGGCTAGACCGACGAGCCCCTTTTGAATTGCAAAAGGTGACAATTTTTTCAAGGCCCCATCATCAGTGGAACTGATGACGAGGAACCTTGGCCAATTGTTTTTGAGGCAGTCGTGGACTCTTCATCGAAAGATGAGGAGTCCGAAACATCGGTGTGGACCTTTTTCAGGGTCCCATCTGTTGTTTTTTGATTTTGTAGTATCTACATTAAGTGAATCATTATTCATCAACCATGCCCCCCCCACCCCCCCCCACACACACAGAGTCCAACAAGGGGACACGATGCTGCGGATAACCAGCAGACATACGTGCCAGGGATACATGGTTAATATACGCAGGCAAAGTAAAGAAATAACGTTAGTTTACCCGATTGAGCCTATAGTCGAGGAGAATACATCAGATAAACTGTCTGACCGTAAAGTTGCGTACTAATACAATTTTATTGCTTTAAATAATAGTTAGGGGTATATAGTTGAAGAAACTAACGGGTGCCCTCTTGGCACTTTTGGGCATTTTTTTTAATGACGTCATTAGCCACGCCCCCCCCCCCCCCCTTTAATATTACGTTTTAAAGTGAATTTTGTTTTCATCATAAACATGTCAAGTTTGGTATCAAATTAAAGGTAATGAGATAGAGATTACGAAAATATTAAATAAATTAATACCAATTATATAAAAAAATTAACAGAGGTAATTTAAGGTCGTTTAAGGTCAACCAAGGTCAAAATCAAGATTAAAAAAATATATATTATTATTGTTGTTGTTGTTGTTGTTGTTATTTTCTTCTTTTTTTAGATTAAACGTACATAATGGACACATCTGAATGTTTTTTTTAAATGTGATAAAACTGCAGATTTAATTACTAATTAACGATGCATTATATCATGACATGCAATGGTTGGTCTCGGTCATTGACACTACAAATGGAGAGAACCCTAAGCCTGAGTGGTCTGGCACAATGACACATTTAGCTAGAGAAACTGGTAAAGGGGGTGGTGTTGCCACACAATTTGTCTTTGGACCTCTCATTGATTCCCCTCCTCACCCTGATACAGTCCTGACAACTCTCATTTTCAGTGAAGAATTCTTGAAGCAACACAATATGCCATACGTGCATATATCAGCTGATATGCAGATCTACAAAGTTATCATGCAAATCAAGTGGAGTCATCCAACTTGCTGGACCAAATTGGTAGTTCGACCAGGTGGAATGCACACTCTCGTGTCATTCATAGGATGTATCGGCGCTCTGATGATCAGCAATGGATTAGAAGAACTCCTAAATGCAGCATTTAAAGGAGTTTGTCACATGCTGAGTGGAAAGGCATGGCCCAAAACTGTAAGAGGTTTACGGATGGTAGTTACAGCACTTCTGGAACCTCTCGTTTTGTCAGGCAACACAACGGTGGATGCTATGGAGAGAGAGCTTCAAAAGGTTAGATCATCACGAACAGGTCGTCTCTGGGTCGATTGTTTAATCACTCCAGTCATCATCATTCATCTTTATCTCCGAGCAGAAAGACAAGGAGACTGGCTTTTGCATATGTATGCTCTGAAGTGAATGATACCGTATTTCTTTGTTGCTGGGCATTGGAGTTATGCCAGATATATTGCCTGGCATACCTTTGACATGGCCTCATCACTACCAGAACCTGTGCTAACTCCATTTCTGAAAGGAGAATATCTCTGTTCTCATCAGAGTGGGTTTTGGAAATCTGTATTTTTAGAACAGTTTGGAGAACAGACCTATATTCGATATGGAAAATCGAAAGGCGGTCTTGTTGGCAAGACACTGTCTGCAGAACAGGTTTCAGAATGGGTTCTATCTCATCACCTTTTCAATACATTATCAATTTTGGTGGACAGTATGTTTGAAGAGGAGGGAGATGACGAATCTGACTCCGATACAGGAAGGCATAAAGAGGAAGGAGAACAACGCAGAAAACTTGATGCTGAAGATAGGAACAAGATCATGCAGGAATTGAAGTTGCATACTAACCCACTTACAACATTGCCAGATGAACCACTTACTAACATCATCAACGGAAGAATAGTGGCAGATGAAGTCAATGTGGACAACTCTCTTGCCATTGGAGAATGAATGGAAGCTCAGTTCATGGCTCATCTTCCTGATGGTTTTCATGCTCCACTGAAAAAAGAAGTCGTGACAATGGAGGTTTTGAAAAAGAAAGTCAAAGTTGGTGACTCAAGTATCTATGACTTAGAAAGGTTGTATGCCCGACTTCTTGTCATTTCTCAGAGCAGAGACATCCAGCTTTCTGAGAATTTCCAATACGAGCTCTCTCCTGTTCCTTCTGCACTATTTGATGATTACGGTGATATGCAGAAAGGAAGCAAGGCAGTCCTGTTGCACAAGTTAGCCGTCTTTGACACACCTGCTTTAGGTCCAGTAGATGCAGAACTGGTTGATGAAAATGAGGCACTATATCATACTTTGTGGCCCAGACATGCTATATTGGAGTGCTTTGCTGAGAACTTCATCGGCTCTTTCCCCAGGTCACATGACACCTATCTGATTTTTGACAGCTATAACACGCATTCAATAAAATCCCATGAGAGACAAAGACGTGCAAAGGCACTGTACCTCGAGAATATAACCTGAAGGGCACTACAATACTACCAGTAAAAGATGACATCATGAAAAGTGATGAAAACAAGAGGGCACTCATTCAATATTTGTGTGACATTGATTCCAAGAATCCACATCTGCATTTGACTGGAAATAAATCTGTGTATCGCCATGAAGAGGTTGATGTAAATAGTATCAGTTATCTACTAGAACTCCTAGCAGAGAGGAAACACATTCAAATATTGGCTGATGACACAGACATTTTTGTTCTCCTTGTCTTCTTCTTTTGGCTGTACAAACCTTCTTCACAAATATCCATGAAGACGTACAGTGGTAAAGTTGTTGATATCAATGCAACTGCCTCTGGCTGTTCATGCTTTATCAGGGTGTGACACTGTGTCATATCCATTCGGCAAGGGGAAGATATCAGCGGTCAACTTGTTGCTAAAGTCTGATCTCAACCTGAGAATATTCACAGATCCTGCATCAGACGAGCTCAGATGGATGAAAGCAGGAACTGACTTTCTATCGTGTCTGTATGGTGGGAAGACAACAAAGTCTCTCAGCAACTTGAGATTTATGCTGTTCAGCAAGAAGATAAATCCAACAAACATTAGGAATCTTCCTCCCACTAATGAATCAGCGGTACATCATGTTAAACGTGCTCGTCTTCAAGTGCTTATTTGGAGAGCAGCTGACCAAACCAATCTGCCATTGGTGGATCTGTCCAACTTCGGCTGGAACTTGGAAAACAACATTCCTGTCCCTGTTCATGGAAGTGCAGTTATTGCTCCTCCCAAAATGTTGCAGCTTGTTGCCTGTGGATGCAAGTCTCAAACACCGTGCTCTAAAAACACCTGTAGCTGTCACTCAGCCAAACTGTCATGTACGTCCTACTGTGTATGTAGAGCAGATGAACACTGTGCAAATGACGCAACAAAGCGGGAATCGCCTGTTGTGATGGATGATGATGATGATGATGATGAGAGCGATGATGATGAAGTGTAGCATAGGCCTATTTGTTAAGAGGTATTAGGACTTGCATTATTTTCAAAGGTAGTTATGACATCTGCTATAAAAGAAAACCCCCAGCAGTTATATTAGTATACTTTTTAACACTATTTGATCTTTTGACCTTAAATTACCTAAATTTAACTTTTAATTGTGATTTTCTTTATTGCAATATGTATGTTAGGAATGTTTGTGTCACTGCCTTTAAAATGATACCAAACACGACATGTTTATATTGAACAGCATATTTGACGAATTTAATTAATAATTAATAAAGGGGCGTGTCTGATGACGTCAAATAAAATAAAATGCCCAAATATGCCATGGGGGCACCCGTCAGATTCTACATCTAGACACTATTGACTACTAATTAAAACAATAAAATTGTATTAGTACGCAACTTTACGGTTATGTTTAACTTCTGCTTGACTATCCATTTTACTCAAAATTACAACCCCAAAAATCAACAAACAATAAATAAAAACATTAACATAAAAACTGTTATATTAATTTTATTTTGCAAATTATATTATTATATAACTTCCATTTACAAAATGTTCTGAGGTTATTAAAGTTGAGAGAATCGTTAGCACATGTCAGTATTCAATGTTTGTCTACAGATTTTTAAATATATGTAATTTGTGTGTCATTTAGGTATGATTTGTACAGGATTGTTGATGGGACTAAAGCAAGAAACAGGGTTGGTTAGTGTTTGTCTTTCTGTTTCTGGCTCTGTCTCTCCTATGTATGTATGTATGTATGTATGTATGTATGTATGTATGTGTATTATATATATATAATTATAAAAGAAAATAATTGTATATTATGTATGTATTTAAAACAATATTTAAGAAAAAACTTCCTCTTACCTGTTTCAATTCATTATTAGAAAGAAACAACTGCTAAACTCATATATATATATATATATCGCCCACTCTGTGTGTGTATTTCTGTCTGACCATGTCTGTTTGCCTCTGTCTATATCTCTTCATACACTTATTGGTGTACATGTGATAGTGGTATAGTGCTAAAATACTGTAAATCAACTCCATATATTATAGTCTGAAGGTTTGTTTCTTACAGAAAAAAGTTAAATACATTCACGTTATTGTAAGCTTCTAGCACAGTACGACGCTGTTATCTCTTTTTTTAAAACTATATCCTCAGCAGTTATCTTATATTTTAATATTTAATTGCAATGGTAGGTGGAATCAGTCAACTAGTTGGATATATACACTCAAATCAGAAAGTCCAGTAAATAAAATTCGAATAAAGTTGATTTGCGAAAACTAATGGTTTTAGTGGCTTCTGGGTACACAAATTGACCAGCTCTTTGTGTAGAGTCTATATTTCATTTCTTTGTTTTTACTACTTAGGAATTGCTTACATGTCCACAATGTGCAAACCGTTAGGACAAAGCACTTCGGTAATCGAGGACAGCAAAGGATTTCAGCGGATACTGACTGCAGCTCATGAACTTGGACACAGGTCAGTTAAGACCTTTTCTGTGTTTTCTTTTTCAGTCGGTATTTGGATTAAAAATCCCATGCCTCGACTGGGATCCGAACCCAGTACCTACCATCATGTAGACCGATAGCCTAACCACGATGCCACCGAGGCCGGGCCCCAAATAAAAACAATTTATAATTGCAACACTTAGCTCCAGGAGTAAATTAAAAAAGCGTTGCACAATGTTTAAAATAGTGAAAGGTATGGCTCCTGATTTTATGATACACAGTATCCTACAATCAGTTGGACAAAGAGTCCCTTACATGCTGAGAAATCGAAATTATATTTCTTTACCTTTTTTACTAGAACTAATTTAATGTAATCATCATTTATCCATTCGACAATAAAACTTTGGAACAACGTATGAGCTGAATTCGAAATTGTCAAAACACAATTTCATATAAAAAGAAATAAAACCCGATGACCCATGCATTGCACCATATTTATTCATTTGGTAATAGAAGAGAGGGGGGGGGGTCGAATACGATTTTTATGTCAACGAGTGAAGTGTGAAAACCAGTTGTTAGATATTTTATCGTAATGACACTTCGTATCCCTTTTTTATAGGTACAGATGTTTAAATTAAATTTTTGTATTTTCAAAGACGATCAGATGCATTGGTAATCAATAAAATTAAATACGAAGAAACGAGATAAAGGGAGATAATTTAATCACGCACTTTAATAACAAAGTAAATACGATTTCTTTATTTTCACTGTAGCTATATAGTAAGGCGGATGTGTGGCCAAATATAGGATGATTGTGGCTTTTGTGGTAAAAGCATGAAACTTTGCACATTTGAAGTTGGTGGGATGACATTGATGGATCTTGCTTTGGTAGTGAATAGATGTCTCCTGGCTGAGTCAGCGGTAGCTTCAGACCTCGTTCTGTCATATACTGTCATATAGAAGTACTACATACGACTTTAGTACTGACATACAATCATCAATGAAGCTGTCTGTCTTTGAAACAAGTTTCGAAAATACTGCAGTAACTGCAGTGAATGATTGCCAAGTGTCAAAGGCAGTTGTCTCGCCCCTTCCAACACAGGAAGAGACCATGTCACAACCGGTGAATGTGTGGAACATGATGAGAGCTCGTGCGTTTTCTGCACACAAAGATGTGTCGATTTGATGAGCTGGGATGTATTGAAGGTGTTTGTCAGTACCAAACGCTATCCAAAGTTGCGTGTTCTTGAGTTGGACAACAGTCGAGACGGCCAAGATGACGACATCCGTGTCCACTGTACACAGCATCAGCCTGCGATAACCTGTCTCTGCTGCATCTATGACGTGCAGAAACATCCTGGTGTCGGCCTCTTCGTGAGTACAAGGTGCCAACGATGAGACATCCTGATGAACACGAGAACAAAGCACATTCTCGCCGCATGTTGAGATCACTTCCTTCTGTCGAAAGATTTTCCACCACTTTATGTGCCAAGAAATCAAAGAGCTCAGTCTTGTTATCATCTATTCTCAGAAACTCCTGCCAGTTTCCTGGGTTTGAGTTGGCTGTTGTGACACGCCTTTTGATACCCTTTCCTCATTTCTCTCTTGTTGTATACTTTAGACATCTTGGCGATACACATCCCAAATAATGTCAACTCTGTTGAATTTTGCCAACTGTGCTTTGATGTACGACAGGAACACTAGTGTGGCGTAGTCTTGGAAGGTTTTCGCTCCCACTGGCCTCAACATATTGATGATAGCGGTATGATGACGTCGACTGTTGGCGGCTCGCCTTCAGCTGTACAAAGCTTCTCTAGACAGTCGGTTAGATCCGCTTTGGTACCAAGCCGTAGTTTTCCCAACTGAGACAAGGCTGGTGGGTATGAATGGTTTTCATGCATGAAAAAGTTTGCCAAATTACCGACACATGTTTGGCATGCGATGTAAAGTACAGTCACTCTTGAGCGATGCTACCATTTGTGTCGCTTTGGATGGAGTCCTTGTGGGTGGCCGGCTGAACAAGACCAATCTGTTTTTGGAAATCGTATCCAGTACAGGTGTTGTTCGCTCAATCAACCGCTGAGTGTCATAGCTGTCATATTGGTCCTGACCCAGCTTCTCTATCCCACAAAACGTTTTAGTTCCAGCTCGATCTGGGATGTCTCTGGTATCTAGAACCAGAAGGTCGCCACTGTCTTCTGTCAATGGATTACCGAGGTCTTTGATTACTTGCACAAGAGCCTTGACCTCGCTGGCAAAGGAGACTTGTGCAGATGGTGTATGCTCATGATGCCTAACTTGGTCTTTCTCAGTGTTATTATCCACCTCAGTAGAGCTCTAGGATTTTGCATCAACCCATTTGCCCCACCATCTCCCTTGACGATTTTGTTGTTTTGTTCATGTGCCTGGTCGATAGCCATGGCTGAGAAGGGGCGAGTCGTCTTATGAACAATGAAGATGCTTTTAGTCCAGGCAAATTATGAAATACCTGGAACAAATTCCAACAGTACGTTTTATTGTTGGAAGTTGTTCCATAGACCCCCAACAACATTATATCCAAAATCAGCCAAAATCCGACCAAGAGAAAGTGGCTAATTAACATAAATCCAAGATGGCCGCCATTTTGAACTTTGTGGCCCTATACCTCAGTAATAGTTGGCCTAGGACCCTATAAATGTATTACAAATGGATATAAAAGTGATGCCAACGAATAAATCTAGCATATCGAAAATGTTGTATGGTGTCATGACATAGATATGATGTCATGACATCTTCAATTCATGTTAGTTTTTAAAATGCTGTTGTCCATAATTCTGATAAAAAAAAATAATGTTAGTTTTAATGTCACCAAGAACTGATGGATTAGTTAGAATTGATCATAACAGGATAGTCATCAGTCAATGAGCAAATGTGGCAGTGTATTCGTGTATCTGCTGTTGCCTCTTCCGTGCTGGGGTGTCGTTAAACATTCATTCATTCATTCATTCATTCATTCATTCATTCTGTTGTTTCCTCATCAAGATTATCAAGAAGACTGTCAAACATCTCCAGTGCTAACTTCAAGTCTGGCTGTTTGTCGATATCTGCTTCATATGTTGGGAAGGACAAGTCATATACTCTTTGGAGTATGAGGGCATTTAGAGAACTATCCACCAGAAAGTGTCCACGAATTGCCCTCGCATATGCTTTCCCAGACAGCATGTGATTTAAGCATTCTCAACATACACCAGCTCCAGCGCCTCTTTCAACCCACCCAATAGCCGATGTATTTTTCGTGCTGGGGTGTCTGGGGTGCCGTTAAACATTCATTCGTTTATTCATTTGTAAAACCATGGAACGAATTATCAATCGTAGACTTGTCTTGTATCTTGAATCTCAAAAATTGCTCACTAACGTGCAATGTGGGTTCAGATCTAGACGTAGCACGGTTGATCATCTTGTTAGATTTAAAACGTTTTATATGGAAGCTTTCATCCATAATCAGCACTTGGTTTCAGTGTTTTTCTATTTGGAGAAAGATTACAATACCACGTGGAAGTATGGGATTTTAAACGACCTCCATGGCATGGGCCTAAGAGGTCGACTTCCTGTTTTTATTTCTCAATTTTTAAAAGATAGATCTTTTAAAGTCCGGGTGGGGTCGACTTTGTTTAATATTCACCCACAGTTGTTTTTGGACAAAACTCCAATTCCAGTTGTGGAGGAGAGTAAATATCTGGGGGTTATATTTGAGAGGAAGTTATCTTTTGTGTCCTATCTTAAATATGTTAAAAAGAAGGGCTTAAAAGCTCTGAATATTTTAAAGGTTATTGGTAATATGGAATGGGGAGCAGACCCAAAGGTTATGCTCCATCTGTATATATCTTTAGTTAGATCAAAACTAGATTATGGATGCATTATGTATGGGTCGGCAAGCAGGTCTTACTTGCAGATGCTAGATCCTATACAGTCAGGGACTTAGGCTTTGTCTTGGTGCGTTTATAACATCTCCTGTAGAGAGCTTGTACGTTGATGCACACGAACCTTGTTTGGCTGCTAGACGTGCAAAGCTTTCTATTCAGTATGCTACCAAGATTAAATCTTTACCGAAACATCCAACACATCAGGCCGTTTTGGTAGCAAATATATGAAGTTGCTTGATGCAAGGCCAAATGCTATTCGTACATTTGGTCTTCGCATTAAGTGTTTTTCTTTTTGTCGCTTTCCAACATTGATTTAACTGACACTTTGGAAACTCCTTCATATTTTGTTTTGCCACCATGGTGTACTACACCACCTAAGATTGTATTTGGCGCATCTGATGAAAGATCGTACAGATGCTGTTGTTTATAAACAATTGTTCATGGAAATTCAAGACAAGTACCGTGATTTCATTCATGTCTATACAGATGGATCACGGGATAGGACTTCTGTGGCTAGTGCTGCAGGGTTTCCATCGGACACAATATTTTCGATGAGATTGCCTGACTCAGCATCGATCTTTAGTGCTGAAGTTTGGGCTGTTTTTAAAGCCTTAGAGGAAATAAAGGATTCTAGTGCATCCAAATGTATTATTTGTACAGACTCACTTTGTGTCTTCAAGATTTACGAAATATGAAGCTGGACCATCCTAAATTGGGATGGTGATACGAAAGTGTGTCTTTTTATCTATTGCCAATAAACATGTTGTAGTTTTGGGGTCCCCAGCCATGTTAGCATCAGAGGTAATGAAAGGGCATATTCTGCTGCCAAGTCTGCTTTGGTTTTGCTTCATACCAGGGTTGGTGTGCCATATACTGATTTTAAACATAATATCAACACATTTATTTTTTCGACACTGGTACGGTGTGGTTGCGAACAAGCTTCATTCTATCAAACCAGTCTTGGGAGAGTGGCAATCCTCCTATAGACAGTGCAGGCAGGATGAAGTAGTCTTGTGTCGTTCCCGCATCGATCATACATACTTGACCCATTCATTTAACTAAGAATAATCCTCCACCTCAATGTGAGCACTGCCAGTGTACTCTGACGGCACGCCACATTTTGGTGGAGT
>JAECMU010066345.1:2090-12610 GCA_016106625.1 Dracogyra subfuscus
GATGAATAGTCGTTACGCTGGAAAAAACAATCAGAATAACATACAGAGAGCCTGACGAATAGTCGTTATGCTGGAAAAAAACAATCAGAATAACATACAGAGAGCCTGACGAATAGTCGTTACGCTGGAAAAAACTATGAGAATAACATACAGTCTGACAAATAGTCGTTACGCTGGAAAAAACTATTAGAATAACATACAGAGAGCCTGACGAATAGTCATTATGCTGGAAAAAACAATCAGGATAACATACAAAGAGTCTGATAAATAGTGTTTACGCTGGAAAAAACCAATCTGAGGCCTAATTCACGAAGCTCTCTCAGGCTCTGCTAGATGACAAAGCATCCTCTTTGCAAGTATTTTTGCACTGCACTGCGAGATCACAAAGTTGCGACAGTTTAGTGAATTAGGCCCCTGATGAATAGTCACTACACTGGAAAAATCAATCACAACAACATAATATTATTTTACTCACCTCCAAAAACATGGCTGCCTGCGTTGCCATGGTTTGATGTTTACCACTGTAGCCAACATTCCTATCCAAGTCAAAAACTGGACACTGAAATTGCAATAATCGGAATGAAAAAAAAAAAAAAACTTTGACAATTTTTCTCTCTTCAGAAAATGTATCCGTAATCTGACCACTTGCCTCACTGTATATCCCTTCTTACTGAGTATAGTATAGTTTGTTTTGTTTAACAACACCAATAGAGCACACTGATTTAGTCATCATTTGGCAATTTTGATATTACGGTAAGTCTACTGCAAGGAATATTTTATATACATACTAAATGGCAAAGGAGCGGGCAGCATAGCCCAGTGGTACAGTGCCCGCCTAATGCATGGTCGGTCTAGGCTCAATCCCCGTCAGCTAACCACTGGGTTTTTTTCTCGACATAACCATATGTCCGATGCCAATATAATCGTAATTATAATGTGTTGAGTGCGTCGTTAAACAAAAAAAAAATAATAATAATAATAAAAGGCAAAGGTTACTGTGACACACAACAGACAAAGATAATGGATGATAAGTTTTTACTGCTTTGTATGAAACGTTATAACATGGAAAAAGAAATGTTCGAAGGTATGAAAACGAGTAATAGTCCATGAAAAGGGTGCACCTGCCATATGGGGCTCCCGAGCGAGGTTCACACAGTCAGTAGTGAGTGTGGTGTCCACCTTGAGCATTGATACAGGCCTGGCACTGTCGTCTCATTTAGACCACTAAACGATGGAGAATGGGATGGTACGGGCTGTGAGGGTTGCTGCTTGGTGCCTGTTCTGCAGATGCGTGGTTTGGATCCATGGGTTGTCACGGGTGGTCGGTCGCTACGGGGACGGTCCCTGACCCAGTTGTTTTGCTGATATCATTGCCATAAGTGCCACACGGTGTTTCTGTGGTCCCAGATTCAAGCATCTCTATGACTAGCCATCTGTCATTTTCAATGAGACGTGGCATGACGAAATTGCATCAAACAGTTCACTAATGGTGTTTTTCTGACTTCTGGACTTCTGAAGGCTGCACAGAGTAGCAATGATTTGCGCCTTAATGTCTGGACAACATTTCTCCTGAATATTCCATGTTTCTTGCACAAAGCATGCAGTCTGCTTGGTTGCATTTCTTTGAGCTGTTTCATGCACATTTTCTCTGGTTTACATCCATAAATCCTTTCACAAATTTATTACTCAAAACATCCATGTCACAATAACATTTGCCTTTGAGTATATAATGCACTTTCCCAGGGAGGTCAGCACATACCATGGCTTTTAATAAGCCAGTCGTAGGGCACTGATTAGGATGAGTTCAGTGAAGAGGATTAATCCAGGGATCAAAGCACTTCAAGCAATCAGAAGGTCAAAGCTCGAAATTCATTTTTTTGATTGGGAGGCAATCTTTGCTTTTCAAATTTTGATTGGGAGGCAAATGTTTGAATTTGAGAAGCAGTTCTAGAGCACAGGTATTGCTGTTATTTTACACTTATTTTATTAAATCTATACAAAATGAAGAGTCCAAACAAATTATGTACCTGGAGGCTGGTCACATTCAAATTCCCACCAGTTTGCGTGTGTACTTGCCCATTTCTCGATAGTATCTTTTTTGGCCACCGCAGTCATGATTGTAATAAGTTCTAAAGTAGCTTGGTCGATGGTAGTGTCAAAAATTGTAGTCGTTTTTGAAAGTCGGGACACTGGAACTTCTCGGCTGATTCCATCGATAAATAAGTGCAAGTTCAACCAGTAGTTGTTTCCTAACGTTGGCTAGACTAGTTTTTACGCTACATGTTAAACCGAATGACCAGTCCGAGAACCAGTCCAAATAGCTCAGGATGTCTGCATTACTCGCTGTCGCTGAACTCGGATTTGAAAAACCATAATCGGCCGAGTTTCGAGAATGTTGTTGGTAGATAATTCTGCCATTATTGGTGTGTGCACCAATGTAACATGGCCGCGTCTATGATGTCGATACACATATAGCAATGTTTTAAATATTTTAAGTTCTTCATTTGAAATGCGGAAAACGCGCGACAAATGCGAATTCTGGGATATACCGGATACACATTTTAGAAACGAGATGGAAAGCAAAACCTGCTTGTGAAACCGTTTTTTGGAAAGCATTTCGTGCACTTTGAGCGGCAATTGCCGCCTGCCACCTGCCAAATTCGAGCCTTGCAGAAGGTTCGGTTTTGAGAAGTTTAACTGTAGAACTATAACTATGCCCACAGCTGATGGGGAACGGCAGGTGTGTGGCACAGATAGCCACACGAGGCGGACAGCATAGCCCAGTGGTACAGTGCCCGCCTGATGCACGGTCGGTCTAGGATTGATCCCCATCAGCTAACCACTGGGGGTTTTCTCGACATAACCATATGTCCGACGCCAATATAACCGTAATCATAATGTGTTGAGTGCGTCGTTAAACAAAACATAAAACAAAAAAAGATAGCCACACGAGGCAAGCACCTGTCACGGTTGGAGAGACAAGGACTGTGATGTGGAGTTGGACAGAGAAAGCCATTGAGAGATAGGAGGAGTTGCCAGATCATGAAGAAATGAGATGGAATTCAAAGGAGAGAAAGGAAAGGGGGCAGTGGGAATAAAAAAAGAAAGAAGAAAAAAAGAGGGAAATTCTCATTCAGCATGAACAGGATAAAGTTCTACGTCATTAACTATCATTAGTTATTATCTTTATCGTGCAGACCATAGAAATTACGGGAAAAGGCTATTATTTCTGTCACTTCAGCCACATTGTACAATGACCTAGAGGTCAAATGAACAATTCTGTAATATAGCTATACATCTGATGTTAAATGAGCGATGTCAAAAGTCATATCCTGCAACTATACGGCTTTAGCCATCATCATATTCTGTCAGTAGAATCGGTGGTTGCGGGATAAACAGGTAATATTTAGAGAGAGAAACAACGTAATAAATACCCGAATATCCTGAATGGACACCACCATACACGTCTGGCTCGACGACGTCACTTTGATGTGGACGGAAGACACACCGTCCGGGAAGGAGTACATAAAATACTGAGGTTGAGATGGGGTCACGCTCACATTCCTCTTCTCTTCATGACTATAAAAAAAAAAAAAAACATGTTTTATTTAATGACGCACTCAACACCTTTTATTTACAGTTATATGGCATCAGACATATGGTTAAGAACCACACAGGCATTGAGAGACGAAATCCGCTGTTGCCATTTAATGGGTTACTCTTTTCAATTAGCAGCAAGGGATCTTTTATATGCACCATCCCACAGACAGGGTAGGACATACATGTACCACGGCCTTCATGGGGCACTAGCTGGATTGAGAAATAGCCCACCTACAGGAATCGATCCCACACTGACCGCGCATCGAGCGAGCGCTGTACCACTGAGCTACATCCTCGTGACTACAAACAACAACAGTAAACATGAAATGTTTTAAAATAAGTAAAACATAGAACAGCTACTTATACAATGTCTGCACTTTTTTTTCTTCTTTTTTTGAAGCTGCCATCTGGGCAAGTGGTGACAGCACTTTCACTTGCCTGGATCTATTTTCACTTACCCAAATAATATTTTCTAAAAAAACAAAAAACAATATTGCAACAGATTATAAGAGAAACACGAGAAAAAACAAACACTGGTCACCAGGCGGGCAACCTTACTGTGGATTTCAGTTGCCCGTCATCATTTTCAGTGGCCAGGAGTGTTCGGGCGACCGTTAAATTCGAACCCTGCTTATAAAGAAGCATTCTGAGAGTACTGCTAAAGCAATACATATCCCCTTGCCAAACCTAAGAATATTTTGTATCTCCTATATTCAATGGCCATAACTCTGTAAAAATGGGTAAACTGCCATGAAAGTCAAACTTGATCTGTAACAGTACATGATAAAGCTATTACCACAATTTCAGCTCAATATCTCAAGGCTTTCTAAAACAAAAGTCTGGAAAACACATTTTCATATCTCCTAAGTTCAAGGGACATAACTCCATCAAAAATGGTGACATTGCTATGAAAGTCAAACTTGATCTGTAACAGTACATGATAAAGCTACACACTAAATTTCAGCTCAATATCTCAAGGCTTTCTAAAACAAAAGTCTAGAAAACACATTTTCATATCTCCTAAGTTCAAGGGCCATAACTCCATCAAAAATGGTTAAACTGCAATGCAAGTCAAACTTGATCTGTAACAGTACATGATAAAGCTATACACAAAATTTCAGCTCAATATCTCAAGACTTTCTAAAACAAAAGTCTAGAAAACACATTTTCATATCTTCTAAGTTCAAGGGACATAACTCCATCAAATTGCTATGCAAGTCAAACATGATCTGTAACAGTATATGATAAAGCTATACACAAAATTTCAGCTCAATATCTCAAGGCTTTCTGGAAAAAAGGTCTGGAAAACACATTTTCATATCTCCTAAGTTCAAGGGCCGTAACTCCATCAAAAATGGTTAACTCGTCATGAAAGTCAAACTTGATCTGTAACAGTACATGATAAAGCTACACACCAAATTTCAGCTCAATATCTTAAGGCTTTCTAAAACAAAAGTCTAGAAAACACATTTTCATATCTCCTAAGTTCAAGGGCCATAACTCCATCAAAAATGGTTAACTCGCCATGCAAGTCAAACTTGATCTGTAACAGTACATGATAAAGCTGTACACAAAATTTCAGCTCAATATTTCAAGGCTTTCTGAAAAGCATGTCTGGAAAACACATTTTCATATCTCCTATGTTCAAGGGCCATAACTCCATCAAAAATGGTTACATTGCTATGCAAGTCAAACTTGATCTGTAACAGTACATGATATCCCAGTGGTAAAGTGCTTGCATGATGCATGGTCGGTCTGGGATCGATCCCCGTCGGTAGGCACTTTGGGCTATTTCTTGTTACAGCCAGTGCACAATGACTGGTATATCAACGGCTGTGGTATGTGCTATCCTGTCTGGAATGGTGCATTTAAAAGATCCTTTCCTACATGTTAATGATAAAAAGACTGCCAAAATTACCGAATGTTTGACATCCAGTAGCCAGTGATTAATTAATCAGTGTGCTCTAGCAGGGTACGAAGTTAAGGGTCGCCCGGTCGCCCGTGGCGAGTCAAAATTGCGTCGGGCAAGTCAAAACCTTATCACGTGTCGCCCGCCTGGCGACCCAAAATTTCCACGTGTTATGTTAGGTAAGAAGTATCCGTTTTCTATCAAAAAACCAATCTGTCAGTCACACTTATTAACAGCACAATATATAAAGTTTATGTTCTAACTCGTTCCAAAATGTGAGAGTATTTCTTGATTAAACAGTTAATCTGCCCTCAGAGTCTGTGCAGATTTGTAAACAGTCGGGTTGTGTCATTAGTGGAACTGTTCCATTTGATATTAGCTTGCATTAACGATGTTTGCAGCTTACATTATAGTATGATATTGACACAATATTCTACATTATTACAGTGCTTTACATCGTACATTTAGATATATTGTCATCTGTTTCATAATTATTAAATAGTGATTTTGCCTTTAAGTTGTGTGTATTTCTCTTGTGGATGTGATTATTATTGTTTGTGTAAATTGTTGTCAGCTTAGTACAGTCATTATCCTTTTCATTCCAAGACAGAGCCTTGGTAAAACATTCCTGATGTTTGATTGTGTGGATCTTGTGACAACTATTGAAATAAATGTATTTGCTATGAAACTAAAACAAGTTCTGTTTTCTTCTTTTGTGTTATTATTATTGTTTGTATGATATAATATGTTTTTGTAAAGTGCAATTTAAGCCAGGTATTTTTAAAACAAAATGCAGCCTTGGGCCACTCAAAAGGTTTACGGGCGAGTCAAAGTGCTGCTATGAGTGGTCCGATTGGCGAGTCAAAAAAATTCCCAAGTTCGTACCCTGGCTCTAGTGATGTTGTTAAACAAAACAAACGTTTTCAGCAAACCTCAAGGGTGGAATCTAGCTCAGTCGGTAGAGTGCTCGCTTGAGGTGCTTGAGTCATAGGGTCGAACCACCACAGTGGACTCATTCTCCGATTTGTTTTTTCCCCCCGTTCCAATCAGTGCACCATGACTTGTATGTCAAAGACCGTGGTATGTGCTGTCCTGACTGGGAAAGTGTATATAATGGTAATGTGAGGGCGGGATGTATCCCAGTGGTAAAGTGCTTGCATGATGCATGGTCGGTCCACTTGTTAATAGGTTATCAAGATAAGCCATTTTTACATCTTGTAAATGTGTCATAAAATCAACATTCCTTACTTTTTTTCTCTTGTTTTTGTTGGGGTTTTTTTTTTAATGATTGGCATGAATGAATGAATGAATGTTTAACGACGGCCCAGCACGAAAAATACATCGGCTATTGGGTATCAAACTATGGTAATGCAAATAAATAAAGTGATGATCAACATCAATATAAAAAGTGTAAAGAACTGTACAAAAACAAAAATATTAAAGAATTGTACGGATACTGAATTTTACTCAAAACTTTAATTTTGTGCTGTATTGGCCATTCTCAACGATAATGTTACACCCCTGCACCACGGTGAGGTTACAGCACGTACAGGGGTTATTGGTATGAATCACAAATAAGATGAACCTGTTTTTGACCTGAAGAAGCATAGTGTTTTGGTAAAACTGTTGAGTATTTGAAACAATCTCAAGTCTAAGTCTAATGTTTAGCATTCTGTTTTATTTCCTACCTGCTTTAAAGTCATACCAAGTTTTACTTCTGTTCATGATTGACAAGCTCACTCTGACTGAAAGTCTTGCAATATGTCTGCTTTAAAGTTGTACCAAGTTTTATTTCTGTTCATGGTTGACAAGCAAACCCTAACTGGAAGTCTTCAAATTTGTTAGCCATAAAGTCATACCAAGTTTTATTGCTGTTCATGTCAACAAGCTTACACTAACTGGAAGTCTTCCCATTTTTCGCCTTTAAAATTGGATGAAGGTTTATTTAGAAATGTCTATGGTTGACAAACTTATCCCAACTGGACATCTTCCAATATGTCAGCTTTAAATTAGTCAAACCAAGTTTTATTTCTGTTCATGGTTGACAAGCTTATCCTAACTGAAAGTCTTGCAATATGTCTACTCTAAATTCAAACCAAGTTTTATTTCTGTTAATGGTTGACTAGCTTATCCTAACTAAAAGTCTTGCAATATGTCTACTCTAAAGTCAAACCAAGTTTTATTTCTGTTCATGGTCGACAAGCTTACCCTAGCTGGAAGTCATCCAATTTTTCAGCACTAAAGTCAAACCAAGTTTTATTTTTGTTCATGGTCGACAGCTCCATGTAAATGGTTTGGTGACTGGTCATTCCTTTTCTCTGCTGCTTGGTCATTGGACACAGTGTACGACTCACTAGATCGTACGAATATCTAAAAATAGAATAAAAAGGTTATTTATTTATTTACTCTTAGTCTTTAAAAAGAAGAAGTAAAATTAACTCAATGGTGAATGAATGAATGAATGAATGGATGGATGGATAAGATGAAGGAAAGAAGGAAGGAAGTAAGTAAGGAAGCAAGGAAGTAAGGAAGGAAGTAAGGAAGGAAAAGTGTTAGTGGTGAATGAATGAATGGATGGATAAGAGGAAGGAAAGAAGGAAAGAAGGAAGGAAGGGAGATAGGAAATAAATGTGTTAATGGTGAATGAATGAATGGATGGATAAGATGAAGGAAGGGAGGGAGGAAGGAAGGAAGGAAGGAAGGAAGGAAGGAAGGAAGGAAGGAAGGAAGAGAGGGAGGAAGGAAGGAAGAGAGGGAGGGAGGGACGGAATAAACGTGTTAGTGGTGAATGAATGAATGGATAAGATGAAGGAAGGGAGAGAAGGAGAGAGGGAGGAAATAAACGTGTTAATGGTGAATAAATTAATGGATGGATAAGATGAAGGAATTAAGGGAGGAAAAAAATATAATTAAAAATATGTTTTATTTAACAACGCACTCAACACATTTTATTTACGGTTATATGGTGTCAGACATATGGTTGAGGACAACACAGATTTTGAGAGGAAACCCACTGTCACCACTTCATGGACTACTCTTATGTCGATTAACAGGAAGGGATCTTTTATTTGCGCTTCCCACAGGCAGGATAGCACAAACCATGGCCTTTGTTGAACCAGCTAATGCCTATGGATCACTGGTCGGTGCAAGTGGTTTACACCTACCCATTGAGACTTGTGGAACACTCACTCTGGGTTTTTAGTCGGTATCTGGATTAAAAATCCCATGCCTAGACTGGGATTCAAACCCAGTACCTACCAGCCTGTAGACCGATGGCCTAACCACAATGCCACCAAGACCGGTAAAGTGAGGGAGGGAGTGAATAAATGTGTTAGTGGTGAATGAATGAATGAATGAATGGATGGATAAGATGAAGGGAGGGAGGGAGGGAGGGAGGGAGGGAGGGAATAAATGTGTTAGTGGTGAATGAATGAATGAATGGATGGATGGATAAGATGAAGGGAGGGAGGGAGGGAGAGAATAAATGTGTTAGTGGTGAATAAATGAATGGATGGATAAGATGAAGGGAGGGAGGGAGGCAGGGAGGGAATAAATGTATTAGTGGTGAATGGATGGATGAACAGAAAGATATAGGCATACAGACTCCTATTATTGTAGTAGGGAAAACTTATGAATTTTGTTCGAATTAAAACAAAAAATGCCCGAATATGGATAACAATTATTCTTATTCGCATTCCTGCCAAACAGCTATATAGGGTTACCAATGAATCATTATGCATTTTTACACTAATTACAACTAATTTTGAGGGTAGAATGACAGAAATACGTGGTAAAAACGTCTCAGGTTAGAGCATTTTGCCCGAAAATCTCCATTTGTTTTGTCCAAATTTAAGGATTTGCTCCAGCACTGGGAGATGTATTTTTGTGTTTGTGTGTGTGTGTATGGATGATGAATTAATGAATGAATGACACTCCTGCATGAAAAATGTCTAGGGGTTAGCTCTGGGTATGTAGAACATTTCGCCATTAAACACTAAAACTGGCAGAAACACACCATCATTTTCAAGAAAATATCTATCATTACATGAAATTATTTCGCTAAACTCAAATACAATTTGAAAGCTGTGTTAAAAATTCATCCGTGGCGAATTTGGGGAGTGCCAGATCTAGCCATGACAATAGTAATTGATGAATTATTATGAAAATTAATATATATTAAGAAAAATGTTTTCAGTCTATGGAAGGTGATCTGACATACGAGTGATCAGATTCAATATAGAGTGGAACCATCCATGACAACAATCCCTCCTGCTGTCGGATAACCACCATCAGCGGAAAGTCGTGGTCTGGTGATTTGGTGGTCACGGAAACACGAACAGCTGTCGTCTGTGAACAAAGAAGAATCATTTAAAATAATTTCAAACAAATTAGAGGCAGGATAGGGGTTTCCGCTGCCCGTTCGCCAAATTTCATTTCATTTCAACTTATTTTCATGCTTATATCCAATTAAGGTTCAAGCAAGCTGTCCTGGGCACACACCTCAGCTATCTGGACTGTCTGTCCAGGACAGTGGGTTAGTTGTTAGTTTGTTAGTGGTTAGTGAGAGAGAAGAGGGTGTAGTGGCCTTACACCTACCCACTGAGCCCTCAAGAACTCGCTCTGGGTTGGAGCCGGTACCAGGCTGTGAACCCTGTACCTACCAGCCTGTAGTCCGATGGCTTAGCCACTAAGCCACCGAGGCCGGTGTTTCCGCTGCCCATTCGCCAAATCATCACATGATGAAAGGGGGTCTCAAGTGACGAAAGAAAGTTGCAATAAGATCGTCACAGTAACGACTGATTTTTTTAACCTTCTCCCACCCACCAAAAATCTATCATCCCTTATTACTGCACTCCATCTAACAAATTCATCTGAAATCTTTTTGGGGCTGGCGGTAACAATAAAAAAAAACTTAGCAAGCCAACACATTCTGGTTATGTATTTATGTTGGCACTGACGTCACAGTCGCTCACTTCCACAATTGTAGTGGAGTTCAGTCGGCCGCTTTTCG
>JAECMU010066346.1:0-14018 GCA_016106625.1 Dracogyra subfuscus
TCTAAGGCCCCATGGCTTGGCAACGTTTGGCTTACATGCAGATGTGGACATACCTGGCACTGTATGTATGTATGTATGTATGTATGTATGGCATTGTATATATGTATGTATATATGTATGTATGTATGTATGTATGTATGTATGTATGTATGTATGTATACATTTCCTGTGCCAGTGCGTTAGTATTTCTACATATATCAAAACCGACATGTATACAATACTATTATCCTGTTCAATTATTTAGACCCAAAGTTTTTTGCAAATGTTACGTTTATTTACTATTCGATATTTGTTTTCTTTGCATGTACATGAAAACAAACCCAAACCCCGACAGGTTTTATATACAAATCATCATATAAAATGCACGAAGTTGACTTAATTCCACTTTTTAAAAATCTCTGTGTCTTTTGAATGCACGTTATTTCTCCTATAAATGTATAATTAAGATATCTAAGGACAAAATAGCCTATGTCTTTCCAGAAAACCTTAAAGAATTCCGCAGTAAAGTCGACAGACCCCGGACTTTCATTATTACTAGTATATTTAAGGCGTTGGATAGTTCGTCATAAGTTAGCAGACCTTCCAAGGAATCAGCTTGTTCTTTGCTAAGTTTATATAAATAATGATCTGAAAGAAAATAATTTAAATCCGTATCAACTATCGTATCTTCTTTAACGACTCACTCAACACATTGTATTTACGGTTATATGGCGTCAGACATATGGTTCCGTTAAACATCATATACCAGCGTTTACGTTTACTACATGAGTAGCCGTTAGAGCCATTTATTTTACAACCAGCAAAACGTATCTTACGAACAAAAGTTTATTGATAAATGATATATGATCCTGAATATAGTATTCTACTCATAAATTAGATTTAAAACAAATGTAAATGTGGGGGGTTTTTTCAACAAAAAGATATCTAAATGCGCCACAGAGCAATTAGTTTTAGTTTACCGTATACGTCATGGAACTATCACTTTTGATCGTGCTTATTGTATTGGAAACTATGGCTGTGGCGACAAGATCAACACCTAGGGGCAGTCTTTAAATTGTCACAAATCGATAAAACATATGTGTGTTTTTGGCGTGTGAGATCATAAATATCACACGGTGTTTTTACCAACGGGTATGTAATACCCTCAAATACATGCACCAGTTTACTCATGTGACTATCTATATACGTTATGCGAACGGATTTGCTCTAGGAGTAAATGTGGATCTAGTCGTGCAAACGTATATTTACTCTTTTGCAAATTTCGTCAAGCGAACACTTGACAAAACTACACACATACACACATGGGTGTGAGTTGAACAACTAGAAGGTCGATGTTGAAATGAAGTTAAAAGAACTAAAACAATACAAGATAGAAACATATGAACGATATATGTCAAAGAGCAAGTCCAAATGTCACGGTCATAACAAACGCATATAATCACGGATTAACCGTGTGTGTGTGTGTGTATGTGTGTGTGTGTGTGTGTGTGTGTGTGTGTGTGTTTTCTCCATCTACTTGATTTGACACTTCCGGTTCTTCGTTAAATGCTATAAATGATGTGGACACACACACACACATCATCATCATCATCATCATCATCATCGTCAACAACAACAACAACAACAACAACAACCTTTAATTAAGAGAAGATATCCTGAATAATTGTTGGATTTAAGGAACCAATAATTCAGAATGCTTTAGATGGTAGAGTCGGTCACCAATAACGCCAAATGGTGAATTGATGTATTATTCTGGAAGATAATTTTTTCTTTAGCCAATGTGGGAAGAAGGCATCCTTCTGAACTTTGGAAAAGAACTATGTCTTCAAACAACTCTGGCACCACATACCTATGATAGCCAATGTTGATTTCCTAGACCTCGTCACACCCATACACTTGCCGTGTAATCGAATCTTGGTTCTGGTACAGGCGATATGTTTATAAACGTTTCGAAGATGCGAGAGCGTGTTCGTGAATGTGTCCGCGACCCACAGAATGGGTTGTTAGCTGTTCGTGAACGCGGCTTTCCTTATGCAAGTAATTTTCATGGGTTCCTTGTAAGCCATTGATGAGAATTGTGGTATCCATTAATGGCTTATGTACAGCCAGGGAAATAGCATTTCTCTTTAAGTTCATTTATGACTTACGTCATTATATTATGCTTATAGTACATACAAAATTGCCTCTGGCTGCATCGCTAACAGAATTTAAAAAGTACTAGATAAAATAATTTAAAAAGTTCAAACTGGTTTCATCAAAGGTAGATTTTTAGCTGAAAATATACGACTAATATACGATATAATGCAATATACAGAAGTTTAAAAACAATTCCAGGCTTATTGTTTCTGGTAGATTTTGAAAAGGCTTATGACTATGTCTCTTGGTGGATCGATCCCCGTCAGCTAACCACTGGGGTTTTTTCTCGACATAACCATATGTCCGACGCCGATATAACCGTAATTAAAATGTGTTGAGTGCGTCTTTAAACAAAACCCCAAAAAGAAAAGAAAAAAATGTCTCTTGGTCGTTCGTTGAACAAGCACTTTAGTTTTTCAATTTTAAAATATCAATTAAATCATGGATTAAAACATTTTATAATAACTCAAAATCAAGGATTTTACAAAATGGATTTCTGTCTGAAAGTTTTAAACTAGAAAGAGGTTGAAGACAAGGCGATCCACTTTCCCCCTATATTTTCATAATTTGTGCCGAGATACTAGCTATATTAATAAGAAACTCAAAGGACATCAAAGGTATAACTGTATTTAATATCGTAGTATGCTGATGACACCTCCTTCATTTTAGATGGAACCCACACATCCCTGGGTAGCACTCTAAAAATATTAAACCTGTATGCCAACGTATCTGAATTAAACATAAACTACTCGAAATTAAAAATCATCTGGATAGGCAGTAAAAAATATTCAAAAGATGTTTTTCATCATCCAAAATGGAAATTAGAATGGAGTGCAGAAACCTTTTCCTTACTAGGAGTATATTTTCCAGTTAATATTGAAGAAATTATTCAAACTAACTTTGAACCGAAGTTAATGGAGATGAAAAGAAATGTTAAAACAATGGTCCACTAGAAAATTAACTCCACTGGGTCGTGTCGTTGTTATCAAAACCTTAATAATTTAAAAAATAACACATTTATTAATTGCATTACCAAATGTACCAGATCAAGTAACAAAGCAAATAACTGAAATGTTTTTAAATTTTATTTGGCAAAACAAACTAGAAAAAGTCAAAAGAGAAGTACTAATGCAAGACTATGCAAATGGAGGCATCAAAATGCTAAACATTAGAAATTGTACAACTGCGTTAAAAGCTACTTGGTTAAGAAGACTTCTGATATCAATTTCGAAATGGACCAATCTTTTCCAAGCTGTAACAGGCTTAACGACAGCAAATATGATTAAATATGGAGATTATTATATTCAGCTAAAAAATACCAACAATTAAAAATAATGTTTGGAAAAACGTGTTACATAGATGGCTTACCATTCAGCAGAAAGAAACGCCAGCTAATAATGAAGATGTAATGAGCCTAAACATTTGGTACAATAGCAAAATTAAAAAACCCACCGACAAACCTTTTGTTTATATGAAGTATTTGCAAAAAGGCATAATAATTATTCAAGATCTAATAGACGAAAATGGGACATTAATGAATTACAATACTTTCATAACAAAATATCAAATACTAGCCAATTTTTAGAATATGCTTCTTTAATCAGAGCCATTAAATTACATATTTGCAAAACAACAAAATCAAGCAACCAAAGTTGTAACACTGTTTGCAACCCGATTCTTCTTTTTAAAATAAAACTATTTTTAAAAGATACAAACCTAAGTAAGCAAATATACGCAATATTAAATCGCACTACAATAGTTCCTACGTACCAAAAAAAGATATTCAGTACTGGGGTTTGACTTCACTTCACAAATATGGGGGAAATATTATTCTCTGCCATTTAATCTTTATTATGGTTTCAGTATAAAATATTACATAGGATAACAGCTACAAATATATTTCTAAATAAAATAAAATATGTTGATTCTAATATTTGCGATTTTTGCCATGTTATGCCAGAAACACTGGAACACTTATTTTATGAGTGCTCTAAAGTTATAGTCATGTGAAAAGCAATAGAAGAATGGGCATTAAAAATAGCTGACAATTTTCAGTTTGATAAAAACACGGTTTTATTTGGTATCATAACAAAACAACATTGTTTTATTAATTGGTTGATTATTAATATTAAGTATTATATATATATAGAACGAAATTACAAAAAAATAAGATTAAATAAAAACGCAATGCTAGGATTTATTATTGATAAAATACAGATTGAAAAATATATATTTTATTAAAAAAATGTCTCTATAAAGAGTTTGATGATCAGTGGGAACCTTGGCAGCAGTTCTTCAAACAAATTGTATAAATTCATGTATAAACTTATTAATAACAAAATATACGAATTAGCTAATAAACATTCTTTTATGCAAAATATCGTCAGTTCGGAAAACGTATCTAGACTTTCTTTAATTTCTTTTCTTTTTAAGCTTGCATTGATCTTATTTATCTTTCAAGAAAGGCTGGTGGGTTTTTTTGGTGTTTTCTTTTGGGGGGGATTCCCTCCGTCTTCTCTCACTCTTTGTTTCTATTTCTAGTACTCTTCTTCCTAGTCTCCAGAATATTTAAGGCTTTGGCTAATATCCGGTTTTACTGTATCACGTTAAGTTAAGCCTATCAGTTTCATCTTAATATTGAATATCATGTATGTGTATACGCATATGTATGCACATATTGTTTAATAAGTGCTTTATATACGAGTGTACAGCTTTAGTTATATATTTTTATGTATATACACAATAATACCATGTCATGTACAGCAATGATCCAAGGCCTCAACCTTGTCCTTGCTTATGTTTCTGGGGATAATAATAACAATAATAAAAAAACCCAATGTATTATGCTTGGGGAATACCAACACATGCGTCCATTGGAGTATTTAGTGTAAAATCATTGACATGTACACATACCTAATCATTTAAGTGAAAATGTAACCATTGTTTTCTTTGATTAAAAAAAGTAGGTAGCTTACCACAAACTGACTCAAAACCATTCCTGTCCTTTCAGAAATTACGAAACAATTCTTATGATGATCCACCATGTTGAGTACCTGTCTTTCGCCTGAAACTGCAAATGCAACACATACGTACTTTATTTTGCTTACCTTTCATTGGTATAACAACCTTTCTATCTTACGTCCTACAGAAATAGAGAATTAAAATAATTAGTATAATTAATAAAATACATGTACTCACCATTTTTTAAAATTATGTGAACGATTAGCAAATATTTACTTTTACGTACGAGAGAACATTTACTCTTTAGCACATTTACATTTGGGAATATATTATGTTCACTAGTGATTGCATAAAGTTCAGCAATTAATTCAACGCATGTATGGACAACTTCAGTTTTTTTTTGTCACTAGATCTACGATATGTGACAACATAGGCGTGCGGGCGCCCATTGTTGTAGGTGGCAGGCTTCCTTTTGCTCGAATTAAACGAAAATGCCCGAATCCGGATAACAGCATTTATTTTTTATTAGCATTACTACAAAACAGCTATATAAGGCTGCAAACGAATCACTACGAGTTATTACATAGATGCCAACTAATTTTGAGGGTAGAATGATGGAAATCCAGGGTAAATAGGTCTCACGTTAGCACATTTTGCCCGAATA
The DNA here is from genome assembly GCA_016106625.1 of Dracogyra subfuscus. Taxonomy (NCBI): domain Eukaryota; kingdom Metazoa; phylum Mollusca; class Gastropoda; order Neomphalida; family Peltospiridae; genus Dracogyra; species Dracogyra subfuscus. The sequence goes on from JAECMU010066346.1 coordinate 5,762, forward strand.
TTTCTATCATTCCCCCCCCCCCCCAAATTTTTTTTAAAACAAAAATTGAGGTTTTGCTCCAGGGCTAGTGTGGCAGTTTACCCCTTGCCCCGTCCCCTGTCTCTTACACTTATGTATGACGGTGCAGTTATCAGTATCAGTTTCTTAAGATTTTGTCAAGACTGGAATCTAATCGTACTAAGAACACTTCTGATTTTCTCTCCACTTACATTTTTGTAATGGGAAAGCCTATCTTCAAGCCGAGAAACAGGTTTTAAAATTGTTTTATTATTCAACTATTATCTGTTGGGTCGATTAATTTGACTTTAGTTATAAGTGAAATGAACCAAGTATAGTACTTGCCGATTTGATTTGAGATATTCCTTAAAGTCTATTTTAATATACAAGAATAAGATAAGAATGTGAATTTGAAAAATTATTATTTTTATACAAGAAAACCCCCCTTAAAATAGTCGATGTTTTTTTTTTAAATAAACACATTTTAAAGGTGCCATCTCAAAGTTGCAATGCCATAATTAACTGTTTTTACATTTATTGCTGATAAACAGCTACATATTTATCGATTGCACACACAATCTTTGCAGAAATAACTATTATTAGATAATTTTAAGATCGTATCTTCAAGCGCCAAATACCAGAGAATCGCGTATTAGGCGGTCGATGTTTCTAAATGTCTTGTGAGATTTTGTTGCACCATATCCATAGGTGGAGGGGAGCGTAAAATCACGTTAAACACAAAATATTTACACTTTATAAAGTGTGTTTTGTTTAACGACACCACTAGAGCACATTGATTTATTAATCATCGGCTATTGGATATCAAACATCTTAGCGAGGAAACCCATTAGTAGCTAGGTATCTTTTATATTACATTGTATGCCCCACTGTATACATAATAGAGCGTTCGATTTTTAATTAGTCTACCGAAGAGTTTCGATCCTGTTACCAAAGTATCTCAGGGGGAGCTTTTTATAGACTGATCCAGATATCGTTCCTTAGAAACCAATGACCACCCCGCCCACACATACACACATACACATGCACACACACGCGCGCGCATACACACACGCACACGCACACGCACACGCACACGCACACACACACACCACCCCAGCTACTGCGTGTGTTCCAGTCTACACAAATTGATTTTACGGGTCTGCCCCACGCATCGAGGTACCCAAGTGCTGAACATCCTTGGGAAAGGTACAAACCTTATTGTATATTTAACAGTTCCGCTAAATATTTAAACGCACTTCACTCAGACTGCTGAATATGGACCCGCAGTACTCGTAACATTAGAACTGGATTCAACGTGTGAATACTGACAGGCAGAACTATATACTTTGGTATTTAAAAAAAATCACCGATGTTTCACTGCTGGAAATGGTTCCAATGACGAATGAACTGAACAGATGTTTCTGCTAAAACGCCATTTGCGTCAGCAAGATAACCCGCACACGAGCTTCAATGTATATATACTGACCATCAACACGTTGTCCAACAAGCACACTGTTGTATCAAACCAGAAATATGAAAACAATTCTGTTCTTGGCTGTTTCTTTGGCTTTAATAGGTAATACTATTTGTTTATTTATATATTTATTTTAAAATGTTTATTATTCATAGCTCGACAAAATGACATAACATATTTATTTATTTATTTATTTATTTATTTATTTAAAGGGACAGACCCTAGTTATTAAACAATCAGGCATATGTTTCACTATTAGAGCCGTTTATGATAAATCAAACATCACTCATATTTTATTGTCTAGACAATCCATTTCCGTACAACCGAAGTGTTTCTGGTAATGCTAGTGTTCCTAATACCACAAAATGCTATTTTCATATTTAAAAAACGCACGTGCGCCTGAGAAATAACAGTTATAGAAACGCGTTTTAGACTATTTTAGTCTATTTTAAAGGGTATTTCAACGTTACAGACTCTTGTTTCACTTTGTGGTATTCAAATGTATTACAGGTTTGTAAATTAACCAAACTTAGTGTCCATTTTTACGGGCTAAAACTAGGTTCTAGGTGAAAAATATACTTTATTTTTTAAAAACAAGGGTCTGTCCCTTTATTTATTTATTTACTTATTATTTATTTATTTATATATTTATTTATTTATTTGATAAACTATCTCTGAGTAAGTGACTTAGTAGTTCATTTATCAAAGTGATGAGGAAAAAAGAATCAATTTGCAACCATGTGGAATAAACATCGCTATCGGTGGTGGAAATATCTACCTTGGAACTCGGCAAGTCTCCAATGAACTTTTTCTATCCCATGTGCTCAAATATGATAGATTTTTTATAACAAAATATTTTGTTTCAACTATTATATAAACTTCACTGTTGATTAAAGTACTTCCAAAGAATATCGCCTCACTTTACCCAATTCCAAAATGTTCCAGCAAGGAGCTACCTTTTAATCATCTAAGTCTAATCAACGAACTATCTACCTTTTCAATTTTGAAGAACAATTTTAAATTATGCGTCAAATTTACCTTGAAGACATTACGCTACATTTTCTGTTTGGCTGAAATCCTACGGGACATTTGCAAATTCAATAGTGCTCACCAAAACCTAGTCTCGTGCGCTACCGATCCTGGTCGGGTTGCGTGTGTGCATGCCAACGCGGGCGACCCCCTCTTCCACCCACCCTAAAAAAATTCCTGTTTTGACGGAGGAGCTTGCGAGAGTCGGCACCTAGTCCATTACAGGCGTGCGCTTTAACAGATTGTTATGAAGTTGCACGTTGAAACCTATGACATGACATGACCTTAAAGCACTTGTATACGCAAAGGTGTTAAACGAATATTGTTTCCCCTCAGCCGCGGCTCTGTCAATATCATGCAGCAATGACGTCGACGACGACTGCCGCCACATTAAATGCGAACCAGACGATGATTACGAGCGTGCTTGCGTCAACGGCACGTGCACGTGCATTATCAGCAGATGTCAAAAAGGTAATAAAAAACATTTCTTACAAATATTTTCCAGAAATCATCCAATTGCAGGCTTGTGGGATAGCTAAATAATTATCTTTGGGTTGCTTTAAACACAAAATTTAAATATTAATGTTTTAATGTCAGTTTTCAGCTTGTACAGTGGCGGCCATTGGCGGGATTTCCATCAAGGTTATGATGTGGCTGGGACTCCTGAGGACATTCAGCATGTTTTATAGCAGACACTTGAAGCCGTATCACTGACTAACATCATGGATGATGCTATTCCACATATTGAATTTATGCATACTTTTTCATCTCTATGGTAAAACGCGAACATGTCTTCATCGTTGGATGAAGTGACACACTTGACAGCTGAAGTGGCAGTACTCATGTCGGGGTCTACCGGTAGGGCAGGATATGTTCACATTTCGCGAACACCTGATATCATCACTATTTTGAAAGTGATTCATGGGTACATGTCATATCAGCTATATTTATTCCAATGAACTCTGTCCTGCGCTTGTTTTGATTTAGTAAACTAGTCTGGGGTGGCAGTCCTCTTTTGAGCAGTGACAAAATTATCTTCTCGGGAGTGTTTGTCCTATAAATGACGCACTTGACAGAGATTCACGGAATCAAGCACTATTTTGTCAAATTCCTATTCGACAAGGTGGATGTGGTTAGAACTGTCATTGAATCTACAACGCCGATTCGACTAAATTGCTCGGTGCTATCAAAATTTAAGTCGGTTTTAAAGCGAAACAGGATAATAATTAACATTATTGTAATATTTCATTGACTATTAACTTGTGATTACGTCCAGATAATAATATAAATATTTATTTTACTAAAGGTTTTTTTGATATGTCTATCACGTCTTGCGGACGTCCGAACAATAATATAAATATTGGATTACTAAAGCGTTTGTTGGTATATTACCTCTTGCAGCGTCATGCAGCGGAAGTCCAGACAACTGCAAACACGACACCGGCGCCCACAGCTGTACCTGTGACCACGACTGGCACTGCATCGACGGCCACTGCGCCTGTGGATTCAAAGTTGTCGGTTAGGTGTGTTGAAAAACAATAACCAATAATTGTTTTAAACAGTTTATTTTGTTATCTTGCACCACTGGAGCACATTGATTTAGTAGACAAACATTTTACCATTAGCAGCAAGGGATCTCTTATATACATTTTCTCACAGACATGACTGCACATACCACGGCCTTTGATATACCAGTCGTGGGGCACTGGTTTGGATGGGGGGGGGGGTTATCAGAGAATGGGTCAACTGGGGGCGTTCGATCGCGAGGCACTGGTTGGGACGGAACATTTTTGTTTTAAATGAGTCTGTGACCAAAGTATCTGAGGGAAGCGTTCTACCGAGCCAGATATCGTTCCTTAGAAACCAATGAAAGACACATACAGGTACACCGAAGTATTTCGGTTATTCAGGAGTGGTGAAACTTTTAGTTATCTTCTTGTTATATTTAAAATAAATCTTATATTTGTTTAACTTGCAGTAGTTGTAGTAAACGTTTCTCTTAAATTTATTTTAAATTCTTTTAAATTTAAGAACACTAATACATAAATATTTGGATGAACATGGTATTTATTTTCAAGACATTTAATTTTCTTCAAATGAAACTTAAGCCACTTAAGTCGGACAGTTCAAATTAATATTTTGATGGTGATATCAATATCCGACTCAGTATCAGGCAGTATGTCTTGCATGCACCAACAAGGCAGCGGGCAGCGTGGCCCAGTGGTACAGTGGCCGCCTGATGCGCGGTCGGTCTAGGATCGATCCCCGTCAGCTGACCACTGGGTTTTTTTCTCGACATAACCATATGTCCGACGCCGATATAACCGTAATTAAAATGTGTTGAGTGCGTCGTTAAACAAACCAAAAAAAAAAAGCATCAACAAGGCAGATAATATAGGTGTAACTTCAAGAAAAATGGGTTGATCACCTTCGATTTACATAACGTATTTAAACATGCATATCGAATGAATCTACACGTGCGCCTTGTTTGCACTAATGGAGAACACGAACAGTGAAAATAGGTATATCCAATTTCAGCCCAAATCACAGTCGAATTATACTAATGAAGTGCTTATTTAAAAAAAACATAAACTCAATGAAGTCTAAAGAATACCAGTTACTGTATTGTAGTATATTAATAAATGGACATTAGCTATGATTTAAAAAATAACAATAAAAATAAAGACACCCAGGCTGTTCGAATATCCAATTAATCTACTTTACTGATTAGCCCGACAGTGGTGGCGGAAGGGGATATCTAAATCCCGATATATCTGAAACACTTTATAACTCAAGGAAGCAGGAGGAGTTTACAAAATAGTGTCATTTTGTTATAACTGCCCTGTGTTTACCTGGAGATGACATTATATTACTGTGTCCTGATTTTCTGACCGTGTCCAGACCCCTCCCACCCACTCCGTTATACATTGTTTTGTGACACTATATTACTGTGTCCTCATTTTCTGACCGTGCCCACACCCCTCCCACCCACTCCGTTATACATTGTCTTGTGACACTATATTACTGTGTCCTCATTTTCTGACCGTGCCCAGACCCCTCCCACCCACTCCGTTATACATTGTTTTGTGACACTATATTACTGTGTCCTCATTTTCTGACCGTGCCCAGACCCTTCCACCCACTCCGTTATACATTGTTTTGTGACACTATATTACTGTGTCCAGATTTTCTGACCGTGCCCAGACCCTTCCACCCATTCCGTTATACATTGTTTTGTGACACTATATTACTGTGTCCCGATTTTCTGACCGTGCCCAGACCCTTCCCACCAACTCCGCTATATATTGTTTTGTGACACTATATTACTGTGTCCTGATTTTCTGACCGTGCCCAGACCCGTTATACATTGTTTTGTTACAGGATGACGAATCACACGGGAGTGACAGGAAGTAAGCTGATGTAATCGAAGACCAGAAATAATTTGTATTGAACAATTGGTAATAAAAAACTATATAATTTAAAACTGCAATTCTGTTTTTTGTTTGTTTTGTTTTTTAAATAGTTTATTGCCGTAAAATATTACATATACAAATCAAAATTACAAAAGAGAACACTAACTGAAACTGGTATCAACAATTTTATTAACGATAAGTTACAAATAGAAAAAAACATATATTATAAAAACTGTTTACATACAGAAATCGACGACAATTGGGAACCATGGTTAAACGTTCTAGAAGGCCACAACTGAGACACTTAAAACTTTTGTTATGTGTATAATTTTAAGTATGACGCCAGTCAGTTTGGAAGTATATCTACAACTTCATTTTAAGTTTTCTCTTTTCAATCTTCTTTTCATTTCTTCCACTTTTGTCACTGCTCCTTTTTTATATATTAGTATATTGTTTGCTATGTACCTTGTAAGGTAGTGAAATCAGGGCCCCAACCCTGACACTATCATAACAGTGAACAATTAACCAGTTTACAAATATATGTTTACTATTTATAATTCCAAATAAGACTGTGTTCCTATTCAACTGGGTATAATCCCCTTTTTCTAATAACCATTTTTCTATAATACTCCAGAGTTCAACGACTTTAGGACAGTCATAAAATAGATGTTGCAGTGTTTCTGGTTCATGTGAACAAAAGTTACACATTCTAGAATCAATCATTTTTATTTTATGTAAAAAGGTATTTGCTGGTATAATTCTGTGTAAAATCTGGTACTGAAACCATAACAGCGTTGGGTCTTTTAAAAAGCAAAATGGTAAACTATAATATTTCGCCCATAATGAAGAGGTAAAATCACACCCTTCCGCTGAATATTTTCTTTGTGATGTAGGAACTATAGATGATTTATTTAGTACTTTGTAAAAGATTTTACTTCCCAATTGGTCTTTTAGAAAAACATTTAATTTTCGATGGAAATATTGGATTTTTGCCTATATCGAATGTTTGGTTATTTGTATTTATTATATCACGCATAAAGGATTTGACAGCCGTTAATAACAAGGTATATTCTAAAAAAAATTGACCTTATGTTATATTTTGCTTTGAAGGTATCAAAGTTCATGTATCGTCCTTCGTCATCTAATAAATCTTGTATAAATAATATATCCTTTTCAATATAGTGTTTATAAAATATAGTTTTTTTCTTCTATTAATATGTTATTATTATACCAAATATTAGAACTTAACAAATCTTCATTATTAACGCCGCGTTTTTGTTGAAGTATTAGCCAGTTATTTAATACATCTTTCCAAAACAAATTATGTATTTGAATAAAATTATCCCCATATATTATTAATTGTTTTAGTTGTTAAGCCTGTTACAGATTGAAAGATCGTGATAGAAATAATCTTCTTATCCAAGTCAATTTCAGTGCTGTTGTAAAATTTACAACGTCTAACATTTTAATACCCTCATACTGGTAATCTTGCATTAAAACTTCACGTTTGATTTTATCTGGTTTATTTTGCCATATAAAATTAAAAATGATTTTGTTTATTTCTTTTAGCAATTTTAGTGATGGATTCTGTTTTATTTATTGGCTTAAAATAATTAATTTTTGGAGATAGTTTTTTAAAAAGAAGAAACAAAGGAGGAGACAAAAATATTTTTTTCAAAGATGCGCGATTTGGTACCATTAGGAATTAGATGTGCTTATTCCGTAAGTTAATAGCTGGTGATTAAAATATGAATGCATGAACGCATTAATCCATCCATAGATACATGCATGTATAGATACATACATACACACATACATACATAACAATCTAATTAAAATTAGCTCCACATATTAATATAAAACTGAAGACTGATAACCATTCACGTACGTATTGGTATGGTTCGCTGTATTGTGGCCACTAAATATCTTTAGAATGTGTATGCTCCCAAATAATGTTATAAAGGGAATGAATGAGTGTATGAATGAATGTTTAACGACACCCCAGCACAAAAAATACATCGACTATTGGGTGCGTTATAAAGGGAAAAGTGTGATTGGTTCATATTTAAATTATAATTTACAGACGAAATGTTAGTCTACACAGTGCTGTTAGCAATCTGATTAAAAAATTAGTTTTACTGGTCTAAATAAGGCATTTGTAATTCACACAAAACATGTCGTATACACTCGGAATGTTTTAAAATTATTTTCAAATCACTGGCAAGTTTACACAAATCAGCAAAATCTTTCTGTTATGGAACGTCGTGCTCTCACCAAACTACGCAAAATTGTTATAAAACCTGCAGATAAAGGATCAGCCACTGTCTGTCTGTCTGTCTCTCTC
>JAECMU010066347.1:0-15457 GCA_016106625.1 Dracogyra subfuscus
CTTGGTAACATCTTTGTATCTGCCACTTTGTTTGTGATTCTCTTGGTAACATCTTTGTATCTGTCACTTTGTTTGTGATTCTCTTGGTAACATCTTTTTATCTGTCACTTTGTTTGTGATTTTCTTGGTAACATCTTTGTATCTGTCACTTTGTTTGTCATTCTTTTTGTAACATCTATGTCTGCCATTTTGTTTGTCATTCTCTGGGCTAAAAATAGTACGGTTTGGCTAATGTTGCATTACAAAAACTGAGCAGTCAATTCCTAGCAGACATTTATGCTAGCAGACACTCATGTTGACATCCTAAACATCGGACTCATATGCCTTTCGATTGCTACCTGTATTTCACACTTTTACACACACTGTTATGCTAATTTTTATTATTCACAACAAGTTAAGAATTTTTGAGTTTTAAAGAGTATCTTTATATAAAAACAACACAAAATAAAAATAAAAACCAAGACTCATATTCACAGTCTTATTGTTAATAATATCAGTATAAATACAACTTAACCGTTTTATTAAGCACTTTTATAATATCTGAAGTATCACTTTAAAAATCCTTCTGTACTACGGTAATATAGGATGTCCAACTAGTTTCGTATAAATTACACCACAACACAAATTATAAAAGGCATATGAGTCCGGGGTTTAGAATGTCACCGTGCGTGTCTGCTGCTAGCATAATTGGCTGCTAGGAATGACTGATAGAATCTGTACGGTATTACAAAATGGCGAATATTGTTCTAACAGGTTAGTAAGCATTTGACGATATGCGTTAATGACAACAACTCGTGAGTGAATTAAAAGTGCAGTTATGCTTGTATTTGAACTTAGAACTTGACTGTATACGATTGAAACAAGACAATGCAGCTTTAAACAACAAACTTTAAAACTGTTTTTTGAAGAAACCATTTTCTGGATCCTTGTCTGAGATTATTCATGACTAATATAGTGATTTCTAATGACTCACCAAGTGCTTGTTTTGAGTGTTGGTTTTTTCTTGTTTCAGCATCTGACATACTTTTCAACAAGAAGAACCGAAGACGACACAGTCTTAACCGAAACTTTGTCGGTGACTACATCGGCCTCGACAACTGTCCGGAATTACGCGCCCTTGTTGGCAGGCGCGAACGAATCGAGTTTGCTGACACCGTGAACAAATATGATAGGAGATTCAAGGTTTGTGTGTGCTTATTTTTTCCCCCTTCCTTTGTGGGGTGAGATGTAGCTCAGTGATGATGCACAAGTGGTATTTGGCTATTTATCGTTTTAGTGTTCTACAACTCGTATATCAAATCTGTGGTATGTGCTGTCATATCCGTGTAATGGTGCATTTAAAAGATCCCTTTTACTAACGGAAACATATAGCGGATTTTCTCTTTAAAAATGACCAAATGATTGACATCCAGTAGCTGATGATTAATAAATCAGTGTGCGGTGTTATCAATAATTTCCTTTTCTGTTGATGGTTCTAATAGACCAAATTAATTCCTGTTGCCGATAATGTTAATGTTTACTAATAAAACTACTATAAGCAGCGTATCAACACATCTTGGAAGTACAGTGATAAAAAGTGTGGCATCTCACATCTAATCTACATGCAAGAAAATGGGGGTGGGGGGGTCACATACCATTTAAGAGATTTAATTAATGTTTTTAATAGCAACCGTCATTTTTGATGAAAATTGCAGTCCCATTTTTGGGGGTACCCCGCATTACTTTCAACCTCTGGTATATACTGCATAACAACTGTATAACAAATAAAAGTATTTATTTATTGTCAATGGATAATAGTATTTGCACAAATAATCAATGTCTTATATTACTACCAATCACACCCACAGCTGCTTTTACTCCGTAAATATGTGACGGTGCACCTTGACACGGAACTCTCTTTTAGGAACAGTATAAAGCTTGATGGTATGCCATTTTGTTATGGGGCGGGAAGATTTAGCTTAGTTGGTAGAACATTTGTCTGGGTTGCTTGGGTTGTAGAATTGCACCCGCTCAGTGGAAAGATTCTCTCATTATGTTTTATAGTGCCCAGTGACTGATATATCCAGGGCTTTAGATCTCACTAATTTGGGCACAACGGGTACTTTTTTTTCAGTACAGGAAGGTCAATTTAGGTCAGTACTATCATTATAACAGCTACTGGAGAGTTGTCAATATTCAGAAATGCATTCCTAGCTGTTTTAATGAAAATAAACTTAATATTTCATTGGTTTTGAGGTGAGATATTTGGAGGTCAGTATGTTTATACTTAATTTGGGTATGATTATTTTGGGCATCTGTATTTTGGTCACAACGTTTATCGCCTCTACTTTAATGCAATCTAAAGCCCTGATATCAAAGGCTGTGGGATGTGCTGTAATGTTTATTGTTAAGTGTATGTGAATGATCCCATGCTGCTAATAAAAATGTATTGTGGGTTTCTCACAATTAATTATTAAATGTTTGATGTCCAATATCTGTTGATTTAATTACTCAACATGCTCTAGTGGTTTTGTTAAACAAGGCAAGCTTAAACTCTTGTCCTGTTGGCAACTTCAACTTTAGTTGCTTAGATTATCCATTTCCACACATCCGAAGCATTTCTGGTCATCCTGGCTTTTCTAATATCACAAAAAGCATTTTTCATACTTTTGACAATGCACATGCCTCGGAAAAGTAGTGTAATGGTTACTGCGACTAGGCTATTTTTAAGGATATTTCTCCAATTCAAGATCACAGACTCTTGTAACTATTGTAACTTTATCCAAATGAATTACAGGTTTGTAGATTAACCAAACATAGTGTTCATTTTCATGGGCTGAAGCCAGGCTTTGCTAGCCTACTTTAACTGAATAGTCCTTCCCATCATGCTGTAAATATGTTTTTTTAAAAATAATTTCAGTGTAGTTTGACATAAGAGGAAAAGCAAAAGTGTTTTGGAAAGAACACAAATATACTACATGTATTTTTGTGTGCAGTTTGCACATTAATTGGCTCAGATATAAACTATTTGTAGTAAATTACATATTATTAAAAAAGGCGTTCCCTATGGGACATACTAGATGTAAAAATGACAGGAACCGTCTTCCAGTTACATAAGATTTTATTTTGTCTTGTTTCAGTCTGTGAAGAGAGATCTGCTGTTGACTGGCAAAATGTTGTACCTCATTGGACTGGAAGTGGTGAGTTCAAAATATTGTATCTGATTGGACTGGAAGTGGTGAATTCAAAATGTTGTATCTGATTGGACTGGAAATGGTGAGTTCAAAATGTATCTGATTGGACTATAAGTGTTGAGTTCAAAATGTTGTACCTGATTGGACTGGAAGTGTTGAGTTCAAAATGTTGTACCTGATTGGACTGGAAGTGGTGAATTCAAAATGTGATATCTGATTGGACTGGAAATGGTGATTTCAAAATGTATATGATTGGACTGGAAGTGTTGAGTTCAAAATGTTGTACCTCATTGGACTGGAAGTGGTGAGTTCAAAATGTTATACCTGATTGGACTGGAAGTGGTGAGTTCAAAATGTTGTTGTACTTGATTGGACTGGAAGTGGTGAGTTCAAAATGTTGTATCTGATTGGCCTGGAAGTGGTGAGTTCTAATTATAGACAGGGATATTACATGGTAAAACCTAAAATGTATTAATGTTATGCAAATTTATTCACAGAATACTAAATTATTTTAATTCATAATTTGATTTAACAGAGTAACAAAGTCACCATTGACAAACAGAAAACAAATTAACAGCAATTAAAAAAACATTTCTGGTTCTAAAATGGTAGTTGAAAATATATCAACTTCAGAATATTAAGATATTGTACCTTGCAAGTGTTTCTTATTATTTTACTATCATGGTACTTTTTTTCTTAAATTAGAGGAAAGTTAAATTTACAAATATATCTACATTTTTTGATATTGTGAAACACTAGTCAGTCGTCAGTTCGATTTTATACCATAAAAAGTGCAAGGTAGTAGACTAAAATTGCTGTAATTGTCACCAACTTGAATAGCTTTGGAGTTACTCCCCTTGATATGTTCCTATTCCACAAAATCCTTTTCAATTTCAGTATGCATATACACATATATTTTATCACAAAGATTAGATGACATACGGTATGTTTTCAATACTGGACAAACTTACTCTTTTTGTTTTCAATTTCAGATAAAAAAAGGACCAGAGAAAGGGAGGAAAATTCTAGTTGTCAAGCGACATATTGCACTAGATCAGATCCATAGTATAGGTTTGAGGTAAACTGTCAAATTATTTTATTTTTCAAATAACAAAAGATACTGACTATGACGAAGAGGAAATTTTACTAGTAAACCTCAAATGATATATGTCTATTGTTATGCATTTAGTTTATGACCAGTCAGAATACATTTTTTACATCTGTGTCTTATGTAATATGGGGCATTTTTTAAATTTAAAAGTATATATAACATTTGTGTATCAGTTATATAATACATTGAACTGCTGGACCCACCCATTTTGCTCTCCTCAACAGCTGGAGGCTGGACATAGCTTAGTGTGATAAAAACTCGCCTGATGTGTGGTATGTCTGGGATCGATCCCTGATGGTGGGTCCATTGGGCTATTTCTCGTTCCAGCCAATGCACCACAATTTGTATGTGAATGGCTGTGGTATGTGGTGTCTTGTCTGTGGGATGGTGCATGTAAAATATCCCTTGCTACTAATGGACAAATATAGCAGGTTTTCTCTCTAATATTGTATGTAAAAAAGAACAAAATTCTTTTAATGTTTGACATCCAGTAGCCAGTAATTAGTGTGCTCTAATGGTGTTGTTAAACAAAACAAACTTTAAATTCCATTTTCTGTTTCACAATTATTATTTAATTAAGGCTGTGTAATGTGGCAATGCCCTAAATTTATTCATTATTATGTTCTACAGTGAAACCCCCTTAAACTGAATACCCACGGGACCAAGTAAAAAATCTGGTGTTTATAGGTACCTGTTTTATGTACTAATATTTAAAAAGTGGCTGAATAAAATCCAGTTTTGAGGCAGTTCCAGTTTACAGAGGGCCTAGTTTTGAGGGGTTTCAATGTCTTTAAATTGAGTTGTTACTGTGTATGCCTTGTTTTATATATTTATATTATAATTTTGTTCCATGCTGGCCTGATTTATACAGTCATCTTAATCGTAGTGAATTCAGTTTCTCTTACAAATGATTTTCTTTGTTTGTTCCAGTACCATGCAGGATGACTTTTTCTTGGTGAACGTTCAGAATGAATACTCGAGTTTACTGGAGTCCGTGTTTAAGACAGAGTTCCTCACGACACTGTTCAAGCGTTACAAAGACGCTGTCAGTCGTCCACTCAACATACACTTCTCGGACAGGTGGGAGACGATCAGTCATACTCTAACCACAGGCATTAAAGTGACAGACCCTAGTTTTTAAACACTAGGACATATTTTTCACTGTTAGAGCCATTTTTGATTATTTAAATAAGAAGTAGTTACATTTTATTATTTAGAATATTAATATTTATACACCTGAAGTTGTTCTGATCATACCAGACTGGCATTTTTTGCAATACCCTAAAATCAGGGGTGTGGAAATATAAAAAATCTTCAGGTGTCCCAGGACAAGTGGACTGTCTAAATTTACTTGTCCCGAGTTAAAATTACTTGTCCTGTTTTCAATAATTAAAAATGACTTTTTCATATCGTAATCACGGTCCTTCTCAGTTTGGGTTGTTAGTTTTTTAAAAGAGATGGGGGGGGGTTTTCCTTGTGTGTCTGGTGAACGTCTGGCACTTTTAGTAATAAATTTGTGCATGATGATGTTTTTTCCAACCAAATAGACTGGCTCATGTGTCAGAAATAGCAAGGTAGTATGACAGATACGATAGGCCAAAGACAAGCCAACTGACCAATCAAAGGCCACATTTAAAAAACGGATGAAATAACTGATACACTTGCAAATACCATGAAGGATGGCAAGATCAAGTCAAGGTTCAGGTTTCATTAAACAAAAAATAATTCACTTGTCCACGGACAAGCAAAGTGAAAAAAGGTACTTGTCTGGTAGTACTAAGTACCGGATCGGGCAAGTCGGGCATACTAATTCCACATCCACATTTTTTGTAATTCTAAAAATGTTTACTTTCAAACAGGTAGGCAGCACATACCACAACTTTTGATATACCATGATGAACTGGCACTTCTGTACTTTAGTGCAGATTTCTTTTTGAAACCCTGCAACATGAAAAATTACACTTCTCAAAATGTGAAGGAGAGAAAATTGCATTCATCCAAATAATCAGAATTTTTTTTGTTTTGTTTAAAAGAGGTATGTAGTATTTCACAGCATTCAGACTGAAGTTAGGTGTATGCGACTGCCCGACTCACATTCAGGCCTCTCAAAACCACAAGTCTGTTGGTGTATTCAAAACATTTTGTGATAGTATTCACTGAGACTTTTTTTTCATTTATTTTCATGCTTATATCCAATTAAGGTTCAAGCACGCTGTCCTGGGCACACACCTCAGCTGAACAGTGAGTTAATGGTTAGTTTGTATTTAGTGAGAGAGAAGAGGGTGTCGTTAACACTCTGATGACTTAACCACGCCACCACCGAGGCCGGTCACCGATTCATATTAGTTATCTATGCTGTCTGTCTAGAACAGTGGGTTAATGGTTATTTGTTAGTGAAAGAGAAGAGGGTGTAGTGGTCTTACACCTACCCATCGAGTCGTTAAAACTCACTCTGGGTGGGAGCCGGTACCGGGCTGTGAACCCAATACCTACCAGCCTTATGTCCGATGACTTAAACACGCCACCACCGAGGCTGGTCACTGAATCGTGTTTTGAGTGTCTCGTACTGTGTTTTCAGTCTCGACTTCCCCGTGAAGAAGGAAGGATGGGGTGGAGGCGGCAACAGACAGCTCAAGTTTGTCGCGGGCTCTGGTGACGTGGCAGTACTGAAGCCTTCTTCAAAAACTCTCATCGTTAGTATTGGGCCAGGTCTGCCCAAGGATACCAGTAAGAAATATTATATTATATATCAATATATTTTTAATGTTTATTGTCTCGGATCACAATACATGTCAGCCTGGGACACTAAGTTTTCTGGAATCTTCTTTTTTTTCTCTTTTTTTTATATTTTTAAATATAAATAAGACAGATAATATTTTATTTTGTAAGAAAGAAAGAAAGAAATGTTTTATTTAATGATGCACTTAACAAATTTTATTTACAGTTATATGGCATCAGACATGGTTAAGGACCACACTGATTTTGAGAGGAAACCCGTTGTTGCCACATCATGGCTACTCTTTCCGATTAGCAGCAAGGGATCTTTTATTTGCGCTTCCCACAGACAGGATAGCACAAACCATGACCTTTGTTGAACCAGTTATGGATCACTGGTCGGTGCAAGTGGTTTAATCTGGATTAAAAATCTCATGCCTTGACTGGGATCTGAACCTAGTACCTACCAACCTGTTGAAATAAAATAAAAAAGGATAATAAACGAGTTACTAGTTATTATCAGATTTATGTCCTGTGTGAAATAATTTTCAGTTGTCACAAGCTTTAGTGATGACGTCATATTTAGTACCGACAATGTAATTGGTTTGTAAGCGTCAAATTGTCCAGTAGTAGTATTCATGAGACCAATGCAGAATATTTCTCACTGAGAAAATATGGAAAATATTTTCCCTGTTATAAGTGACTGCTGGGGTAATAATTTGAAATAAACCTAATAGTTGTTGATGGAATTATGCCATATATGTATTTACGACACTTTTGCGTCATACTGTAATCAGTTGCATGTTAACACACGTCGGAGAACAATCTATTTGGGATGCCCTTTCATAACTGGATTGTATGCAGGGATTCTAGATTATGGTAACCCCACTCCCATGGTGATATTCAATGTTGGGCTAGTAAATAAGTAATATTACCATTCCCAACGGCTAGTGAAAACAAAACTTGTCAAATGCTGCATGTTAATCTTATTTTTTAAATATCAATATCCTGTTATCCACTCCCACCCCCCACCTCCCTCCCACATACACCTAATCTTAGTATTTTAAAGCTCCATCTTCCTCTTTAGGTGGCGACAGCGGGTTTCCTATCACAATGTCTGTGTGGTCCTTAACCATATGTCTGATACCATATAACCATAAATAAAACATGTTGAGTGTGTCATTAAATAAAACATTTATTCCCTCTTTAGGTGACATATCTGATTATTAGTATTAGTAAAATTTTATCTACTTGAAGTAAAGTAGGCCTAGTGGATTTTTAATCGTGGCTAGTAAATTTCTTAAATTACTGATCCCATGGCTAGTGAATTTTATAAAAGTTCTAGAAGCCCTGATTGTATGGCTCTGGTGTCCGGGCTGTCATTGTGGAAGAGCAAGTAACAAGTCTCAAAAGTTATCTCCAACTTCACATGTTAGACACAATATTTTTAAAAAAGAAAAGAAAAAAAGACACAACATACAACCGATCTTCACCAACCTTGCACCATAGGATAATTTCTCAATCTTCAAATATCCTGGCCTCTCAAGGTCAACAAAGTCAAAGAATGACAATGATGTTTGAGGTTATTTTAGATTTTCATTTTATTATTTGTTTTTGTAGGACCCGGCTTGAAGAGTCCAGTTAGTAATGGTGCACCGTACCGTCCAGCAGGAAGGTCAGGACCACCACCAGTGCGGGGCGTGGCATCACGAGGACCTGCCCCTAATCGCCCTGCCCCGCGGATTCCATCCACTGCTGCACCTCCCCCTCCAACATCCAATCCACCCTCCAGAAGCAACGGTTTGTACAATATTTACACTTGCTGTACTCAGTAAGCAGCAGGTTTGTTAATCTGCCGACTACTGGTTTAATTTTTTGACAGAAATCACGTTGAGTGGGTACAAGTTTATAACGTTTACTCACATATTTTCACTTTAAAAAAATTTATGAATATATAAAATAATGTTCAGAAGTGAAAGGGTAGGTATTATTTTTGTCTGTGTTTTCTCATTTGTATAGTTTTTAAGAGCAGTTACTGTTATTAGTGCTGTATTATCCATAAGGCTGACTAGGCTGAACCTAGGAGCCTGGCAAGGATTAGGAGCCCGTCAGTTTTATTTTGCTGAGATTGAAGTGCCGGAGGGGACCCTGAAGTACCTAAAAGCCTAGGGGCCCGGCAAGGATTAGGAGCCCGTCAGTTTTATTTTGCTGAGATTGAAGTGCTGGAGGGGCCCTGAAGTACCATAAAAGCCTGGCTATGAGTTAACACAGCACTGATTATTGTTCAAAATTATGTAAACAATGCCATTTCTAATGCACATTTGTGACGAGATATCCAGTATTTACAACTATTATTCCCAATCACTTTGTTTTGTTGTTCACAATTATTGTGAACTGTGATTCATATCTGAATATTTCGTTTGTTAAAATGGTCAAATTTATTATCAAATTAGCTGTCACAATCAGCTATCAATTCTGTAAAGTCACTGCGATGTTCCTCCACTGTTATCTAGTGAATATACTCTCTGAAAACCAAGACACAATATTCCCAGGTATTTCACAGAAACAAACACAAAAGTAAAGTTGTTTTATTAATTTTGGTCAGTCACATGCAAAAAGGCGGGAAATATGAATTTGTGAATGCTCTGAATATTGTGTAATGTGTTGGCTTGTGTGGTGTCAGGCGAGAATTTTAAGAACTGTCTGTTATTTCATTTAGATTCATTGGACAGTGAATAAAACTCTATATCATATGCACATATTTTGATTTGGCGAAGTCTTTCACATAAATGTTTGCTATGGCTTGACCAAATTTAATTATTTGTAGATGAGTATATATGGCAGTCAATGTAATTTATACTTCTATTTTCTAAAAGCAAGTGTATATTTGTAGAATATTTACAGCAATAATAATTATTTCTTTGGTTAATTATGTGATAAAATCTGTATTCAACAGTTAAACGACAGTCGAGTATTGAAATTCAGGACAAGATTCTGAAGCAGCGATCTCGAACCAAGAGTTCGGACAAGATGCCATCGCTCCCTCGTGACGGGGCGCAGCGCATGGCCAAGAAACTGAACCAGGCGATTCTTAACAACAACAATGAATACCTGGCCACACCAGACGCGGGGGCTGCCGGGTAGGTTATACTTAAAGGCATATTGTCGCAGATCACTGACCTATTACGTGGCCTAACAAAGTTTTACATAAAAATATATATATTTGATTTGCCCCTAAATGTACTTTATTCATCCACCTACGTAACTAACTACCATACCGGTACTCCACTTATTTATGGTATTACGTAACAATAATTGAAGTATGGCAATGGTCCATAATTAAAAAACTAACATTGCTGAGAGGGTTGACATGAATTTCACTCCACCATGGTGTCGTTAAAGTGATGCAATAGCTAGGTTTGGTCTGTAAACATTAATGTAATTTTGATTTATTATTAATTTTTCGAGTAATAAGGTCGTTAATTCTGTGACAGTATGCCTTTAAAAGCAGCTAGTACAGTGAAAGACCACAAAAATCCATCAACCACTTGGAAGAAGTAAAACGTCTGGTTTTAAGGGGTAACTCATTTTCAGAGGTTCTTTTCTGTACAGATATTTAAAAATGATTTCTGTAAAAAAAACGTCCAGTTTTGAGGGAATTTCAGTTCACTGAGGGTTTTGAAGGTTTCATTGAATATGATGCTTAAAGCATTTATACATCGGAGAAGAGAATGAATCTTCTAGACAAATAGGCGGCTCTAAAAATGCAGAATTTTTATTCAAATATTGAGAAAATTACTGCAGTTGACCAATTAGACAATTTAAAAATTCAACCCCCCCCCCCTTTTTGTTTTTAGGGTAAGGGTGATGTAAGAGCATGTAGGCAGTTTGCAAATTAGTCTATCAGTCCATTTGTATCACTGTACAAAGTGTCTTATTAATAAATTTATACCCACTAAACTGGACACTCATGGTTCCAAAGAAAACAATCTGGTTTTAAGGGGTATCCAGTTTATAGAAGTTCTGTTTACGGTAGTATTGATATTTAAAAAGTGACTGTGGAAAATGTCCAGTTTTGAGAAAATTTTGGTTTTTTGAGGTTCCTGTTTTCACTGTATATATTAAATTACTGTTCACTTTGTATTTGGCAGCTTAAATCTGATTAGTGTTACGACCCAGTGTCTTCTGTCGTCCATTATGGTTTGATTCAAATTACTTTAATTTAATTGTGTGTATAAACTCTGACTGTATAATTATATATTTATATTTGTTCAGAATGCAAAGACAGAAGCGTGTATCGGCCAAACCCACCCCTGCTGGAGGGAAACCCCGCCCTGGTCTGAAACCCAAGCCCAAACTGCCTCAGTGTAAATGTCTGTATGCTTACGATGCCCAGGACACAGATGAACTGAGTTTCAACACTGGAGATATTATCGACATTGTCAAAGAAGGTGAGCATATTGTATGTGATGTCTGGTTCTTGTTATATGTTAAATGTATATCTTAAACGTATAGAGGTTTTGTCCATCCTTTATATATACAGTGAAACCTCTAAATACCGGACATCCATGGGACCAAGTAAAATGTCCGGTTTTCAGAGGTGTCCGGTTTTCTGGGGTCTGCCTGGACAGAAATACCTTCCGATCTGCATAAAATAGGGAAAGTGTTAAAATGTTTTAAAACAAGAACAACAAGAATATGTTGAAAAATGGTGCATTTATGAGCATTTAGAAAAATAAAAACATCCATGGGAGTAATATTGAATAAAAAATAGATTCACTGGCCTTCTCTTGGATGATGGGACCAGAAATCGGGACGTTTGTAGCGCGAGCTTGACAGAACCACTGCCATACCAGTTCATTGAGCTTATAAAATTTACATGCGTTATTAAACCGCTGTTTATTCCCGCTAATATTCTTTTCAAACTCTGCCTTATAAACCTCTTGTTTTTTTATGATATCTCCAACTCAGCAACTGCTGATTTGCCAATACTAAACGTTTCACTCAAAGATCTTAACGTTGGTTTAGGTACACTTTCGAAACTTTTAATTATTTTGAGTTTATCATCGAGCGAGAGTTCAACATGGCGACGTTTAGCTGGACGTTCCATCATGTTGAAAATCGACATGAAAATGAAACACTACTAACATCTATTCGACTACGCAAAGCCAACATATATTTTTGCTTACTCTTTATTTCGCTAAACAAATGTTTAAAAAAAACCCAACATATTCACACAATAGGAAGGCAGCAAATTAAATTCCCTGTTATTTGTGTCAATCTTTGAAGCAAATAATGAGACATGTTTGTGAAGTATCACACTTAAGACCTTAAAACACACTCGTAACTTAATAAAGACATCTAATCCAAACCCGAACTCCGCTAATGTTAACCATAATTACAACACAATCAATGTGTTTACAGTAGTTAACTCCATACCAAAGCTTGCGATCAGTCCTTTTAATTGTTTATTGTCAAGTTGCTAATCTTGCCTGCTGAGCGGTACCTGTACTGTATACAGCGGTGATTACACTGATAAGAGCGATCTCGAGCATGCGCATATTGCACTAGCCATCGGTGTTCACAGACAGGTGGGCACCATATTGATTGGTATAAGTTTGATCGTGTGGTTTTCAGGGGTAGGATTTACACTAAGTTGATACATTGGGACCAAATTGTTTGTCCGGTGTTCAGTTTAGAGGGGTTTCCGGTTTAGAGAGGTAAAATATAGTGTTAAAAGGTGAGACATAGCCCAGTGGTAAAGCACTCGTTTGTTGACTTAAATGTATAATCAGGTTGGTGTGTTATTTATTATTTTGCAGACAGCGCTGGATGGTGGCAAGGAAAGTTACGAGGAAAAGAAGGTCTTTTTCCAGCCAACTATGTGGAAAAACTATGAGAACTTAAAGAGAAAACATTGTGATAGACTACTTATGTTGACCACCTATTTGTTGTGAGGTCGTATCACTTCAGAACATTACTGCTGATTGTGTAACGAGTGCTGAAATATAGTCATCTTTTTCTAAGTTTTATTCTTGGAGAAGTCATAAAGCATTCATTTTGATCACAGGGTGTCAATTCTTTAAAAGGAATTAAGTTTAAGGCACTTTAATTCATTTATTTACAAAATCTATAAAATCCAATCCAGAATAATATTTATATTAATTATGTAACATAAGTGAAATTGAATATAATTTATATAAAGTTTTTAAATTTTAATTGTAGTATAGTAAAAACTAGGTAAAACAAATTGGTTTGAGTATTATTTTTTATTAGTCAGGCTGATTATTCATTTTTAAAATGTTGTTGCCTATTTTTGCCACATAATATAATTTGTTGATTCAATATGTTGAAAGTACCAAAAGTTTTTACTATTTTTGTTTCTATATTGTTTTAAGATCTCACAAAAACAAAACTTCAAAAACCGTTGAAAATAATACACTGGATGAAATTAAAGCTTGTATTTTTTGTTGTACGGGACAGCTATCACTTGGTAATTCGGTGCCTGTGACCTGCTACTGATAATCAGAGATTTGATACCAGGCATTAAGAATCGTATGCTACATTTACTGTATCCCACGGCAACATTTTAGTCATTATTACAACTCCTGCAATTTCCCACGGCAGTCGGCAGTGCCGTCGAGTTTTTCATTCTCCATGACACATTTTTGCCTTCGACTATATATATTTTTTTTACAATGGCATATCTTTTTGCCGTGGACATTTTCTTAATTGCAGGGGCTATATTGTAAACAAAATCTTGCAAAATATAGTTGTTTAGAAAAGGGAAGTAATTTTTCTTTTAAATTATGGTTGCAATAAAATTATGATTTTTTTTCTTATGATTTAGTTAGATTGCGGAAATGTGGGGTTTTTTTTAGGTAGATCGAAGCATTTACCGCAGATTTATCATTATAATTGTCTCATTGTTTCTTGCATTGCTACATGTAATATACATTGCTTGCTTAGTTATAATTAGAACACAGTTTGATTTTGTATCCAATGTATTGTTTGAATTTCATTTGTATATGTTGAGCTTATGTTGCCGACACTAACAAATACTGTAAATAATGTGTGTTTGTGTGTATAATAATTGGACCAGTATGACCAGTGCTTATGCAGATTTTGCCCAACTGATGTCATTTCAGTGACAAAGAAAATGCTTTTAATTCAGATCTGAATAGTTGTATTTAATTATTGAATGGACAGTTAGCTTATTTCTGATATTCAGAACCAATCAATAAAAAACCCGAAAACACAGAAACATAGAACCAAGCAAAAGTAAAACAAAAAGAATGAAAATAAACTACATGTAACATCCAAAGTAAACCTGCCATCTCAAATATTGACAAAATCTCATTTTGACCAGATGGAAATCTCGTGTGTATTCATCAGGAGCAGATCCATGGGTGGGGGGTGGTTGAGGTCCTCCCCCCATCCCCCTAACTTCAAAGTACTATGGAAATCCTCTATATATATGTATTGCAACTTAGACTCTTCATCCACCCCAACCCCACCCCACCCTACAAAACTCTTGCAGCTGCTCCTACTGATTTGGTGAAGAATTACTAATGTTGGAGAAGTTTGAGTAAACTGTAAAACAGTGCATTATATTAGGATTGAAATGTAGTACAATTTGTGCATATGGATGCATTAAAATAACAATTTTCAAATAGAACTAGCTAGTTTGATGTTTTTAGCAATGTTATTGAATCAGAAATCGAGTAAATTGTTGAACAGCGTAAAGTTTGTAATTACAAGGTTAACGTTAATATTAATTCGGACTAAATGATAACATTTTTACATTTGCATTGCACTGTATTACCACAACCAGCCTCGGTGGTGACATGGTTAAGCCATTGGACATAAGACTGGTAGGTACTGGGTTCACAGTCCGGTACCGGCTCACACCCAAAGCGAGTTTTAACGACTCCGTGGGTAGGTGGGTGTAACACCACTACACTCTTTTCTTTCACAAATCACTAAGATATAACTCACGGTCCTGCACAGACAGCCCAGATAGCTGAGGTATGTGCCCAGGACAGTGTGCTTGAACCTTAATTAGACATGAGCACAAAATAAGTTGAAATAATGTTTCAGGAACACTACCCCCCCTACCCCTAAAAACAACAACCTACAACAAAATACAAATGTATACTGAACAGAAACTATTAGTTACATTAGCGACGAGCAAGCAAAGGGCCGCAACTCTAATCGTGTTTCTTGTTTTCGATAAAAAATTGACCCCTTTTGGGTGCACCCGAGTTACGCCTTTTTGTACGCGTACTGTATGTATCACAACGGGGAACCAATAATTTTAATAAAGTAGAATAACTGACATTGGTGATCCTGATACTTTAGTATTTTTACACATTTGATAAACTAAGAAATTAGAGTTTACAAATGTTGACAATCTATTTTCTACCATAAATCAGGCGAGATCGCCGGTTACAGGTAT
>JAECMU010066355.1:0-16829 GCA_016106625.1 Dracogyra subfuscus
TGTGCGTGTATGTATGTATGTATGTGTGCGTGTATGTATGTATGTGTGCGTGTGTGTATGTATGTGGGGGTGGGGGGTCGTCCCACAACTGCTCCACCTGCAAACACGCCTGGATTGTCGAATTTATTGTCTGTTCTGGTTACTAGCATGCAGGCCTATCATGATCATTATTAATATGCTAATTAACGTCTGTGATATTTAGAAGTAGAAATTGTGTGCATTTTAGACACACGTGATTTTATGGATATCAAAATTAATACAATTTTCAACACCAAGTATACTCCATGCTTTACCCGCATTTAAACAGGACACTTGTGCTATCAATAACGTTAGAAGGGGAAACAAATAACTTTTTACAGTAACATAATGCTAATGCCTGATGAGTGATGTCAGAGGATTGATTATTATCAATGGTCACCGAGCTTTCTACCATCTCAACGAGTGCCCCATGACTGGTACATCAAAGTTTATGGTATGTGCTACCCTGTGTGTTGGGAAGTGCATGTACATATAAAAGAATCATTACTGTTTTTGGAGGGAGTAACTGGTGTAGGAGAAGCAAGTTTGCTTTATTTTTTGTAATGATGCGATACCAAACAGCCATTGTATAAATATGTGAAGAGGTGTCGTCAATAAAATATGACTTTTTTCCTCTTGCCATGACACCCCTTTAGGTAACTTAATTATAGTGGTACATGTACGTGTGTAACCTTTCAATAGTTTACTTTTCTTTTCAACAATATACATTACTTCTGTTCTAGTGGAATAATGAAAACAAAGTTCCGCTTTCAGTTTAATTTTTGTTCTATGGTAGTTATTGTACAATGTGCAGCTAAAAACTTTTAAAAAGTTTTATAGGCAACATTCAGTAGAACTTAGGTTTATCTTATGACCAGCATCACGGACTGAAATGTTTGGAACAATGATGTGTTTCAAGGTATTACATGTTATGATTATTGTAAATACATGTATAGTAGACACTCTTTTGATACTCGTAAAGTGGAGAACAAATGTTTTATAAAAAATAATGTAGACTTGTAATCCAAGATTTTTGCTTTTTCATTAGTTTCTTAATAATTTCTTTTTAAAACATAAAACAAAATCCAGTTACGAATAAATTTTTGTTTTATTATAAAAATTAGAATTGTTCTCATCATGTAATAGTTGATTGAGAACTCCCATCTTTGTGATATAGCTAATGCATAATGTACTTATTGTACAACTTTTGAACAAAATGAAAGTGTCAAAGACTGGCAACAACGCACTCAACACATTTTTATTGTAGTAATTATGGTGTCATACAGCAGGCCTTGACCTTTTTTTTCAGTGGTAGCCCACATAATAATAGATATTAGGAAGTAAAACGCAATTGCATTATAGTTTAGTTTAGACTTCAGATGGAGGCAAATAATCTTGATCATACCATGCTTTAGTTATAAGTAGGCATCAAAACAATGGGCTGTGTTGTTGACCGACTACGAATAGTTACTCCTTTATTCCATTAAATCATACTGCGCAATAACCATCTGTGGGTCAGACTAGGGGAACAATTAATGTTACAGTGACTTCTGGCAGCAGAGAGCACACATGAAAGGTGGAATTTCAGACACCAATGAATTAATGTTTTGTTATTGTGGAGCAATTGGACATGCCAAAAGATTTTGGTAGATCGGCACACTACCGGGTTCATATAAATAGTAGTCCCAGTGAGAAATCGGTAGCCAAAACATCCTGGGCTACCACTTAGTTTGAGCCCTGCCATTGGTGGTCCCACTGGGCTATTTCTCCCACATATACCTACTCATCATGACTGTGAGCAAACCACATTCCATCTACTTAACAAAGTTTCACCAGGTATGTTTTATAGGGGTTCGTTCTTGTTTGTAACTATAAAATGTATGGCTAATACCGTACTGAGTATTTTTCAAGAAAAATACTGCAAAAAAAAAGAAGAGATTTACTTAAAGATTATCATCCTCACCCCCTACCCATAACACCCCAGGTGATAGGCCTAAGTAACACACCACAACCTCAATTATAATTTGACTGAAAGTTAAATTTAAATAACAAAAAGATTACACGAACAATTCTTTTTATAAAATTAAGTTTTGTGTTTATTATTCCAAATGAGGTTATGATCTATGATGACCTTTATGCTCCATAACAAGGTTGTTCACCTCTGCTATGAAGTACATCATGTACCTGCACAATTTGTTGCTGAAAACTCCAATCAGTTACGTAATATGCTTTCAGTATATGGGGTCTTTATTTTTTGCAAGAGATATGCTTGCCTGTACATCAGTTATATTGTTTCATGGTATACTGCACTGTACACTGTCACATTTATATAAACACATTCACAGCGGTCAGCTCATCCACTTCACAACATAATAATTCTTTTTTCCTGAAAAAGAAAAGATACAAGTTTGTTTAGACTTTTGATGAAAACAAATATCATTGTACCATGTTAATTGACAAATGAACTGAGTTTTATTAAATAATTCCAAGATTAATTTATTCATGTTTTAATTTTTTAATTTTTAAGCTGTATAGTTTTACTTTTGACCATGGTCATCTATATACACAGACTTTAATGTAATGTGACATTTATTTCCATACTGCATCCGACGCCATATAATCGTAATTAAAATGTGTTGAGTGTCGTTATATAAAACATTTCCTTCCTTCCATACTGACATCATATAACGCAAAAAATTTCACTTGTGTTGGGTGTTATTTAACATCTATTCGTCTTTTTTCTATTATAAAAATTGATTTTTGCAGTCGGAGTAAACGAAAGACCAGTGAACTAACTCACCCACTCTAATCAGGGTGATTCCGTTTAATAAAATATGTTCGTCGGGAACTATCACATACTGTGGCTGATTGTGTCGCTGGTGGTTGATGTGCAGACCACCCGCCTTAATAATCCTCTCTGCATCAACTGTAATACAAAAACAAGAAAAACTCTTTACTGGAAAACCACTTCCAGTTTAATAAATCACCGGGTTTTTATTCCTCATTATGACATGACAAAGATAAGGACCAATGGCATCATGATCACATAATAAAACTGTAAGATTTCATTCTGCTGTCTAGCCGTTAAAGTCGTGTTAAAAGATGTTTTGATTTGTTCAATGATGTGGTAACAACACCTCAAATACTAACATCTTTCAAACCTGTATTACTCTGTTGGTTCTCTTAGTTCTCTCATATAAAGCAGATTCTTTTTTATCTGGGGGCGGGACATAGCCCAGTAGTAAAGCACTCTCTTGATGCATGGTCGGTCTGGGATCGATCACCGATGGCGGGCCCATTGGGTTATTTCTCGTTCCATCTAGTGCATCATGACTGGTATATCAAAGGTTGTGGTATGTGTAATCCTGTCTGTGGGATGGTGCATGTAACAGATCCATTTCTGCTAATTGAAAAGAATAGCCCATGAAGTGTCGACAGCAGGTTTCCACTCTCAATATGTGTGGGTACTTAACCATATGTCTGACACCATATAATAATAAATAAAATGTGTTGAGTGCAACATTAAATAAAACATATCCTTCCTTTTTTTATCAGTCTTAGATACATTGCTTACTGAACAATCTCAGAACCCACAACTCCACAGAAAACAAAATCCATCCAAATATCATTATACAATTTAAGTATTCACCTATTTACTAGAGATACTCCTTTTAACATAACACTATTAATCTCTCAATATGTGTGTGGTACTTAACCACATTAAATAAAACATATCCTTCCTTTTTCTTTCTCTTAGATACATTGCTTACTGAACAATCTCAGAACTCCACA
This sequence comes from Dracogyra subfuscus, assembly GCA_016106625.1. Lineage (NCBI taxonomy): Eukaryota > Metazoa > Mollusca > Gastropoda > Neomphalida > Peltospiridae > Dracogyra > Dracogyra subfuscus. The sequence continues at coordinate 3,811 of JAECMU010066355.1, forward strand.
CAAAACAAAATCCATCCAAATATCATTACACTATTTAAGTATTCATCTATTTACTAGAGATACTCCTTTTCACATAACACTATTAATGCTCTTTGCAATATTTCAAAATGTTTTGACACATGAGAAATATCAAATGAAAAACCAAGCACGTTAAAGAGTTTTTGGGGACATTACTTGACAGTATAACCTAAGACAACCTGACATCAAATTTATTAATGAATGAATATATTTTTTTTAAATAATAAAATAAATAAATAATTAGAAAAAGAAACAGAACACTGGCATTTCATGTTTAAAGGTAGAGATCTCAAAAACATTAATGAATATGATATTTCAGGTTGAAACATGTACATGTAGTTTCTTGCTTTATTTCTATTTGAGGAATTCGTAATGTCTACAAACAACCAAGAAAGACTGCATTTTTATTTAACATTTGTCACAAGCGACCATATTCATGATACTGGGCTTCTTTAAAAAAAATGTATGTCTTAGAAATTCCTGTTCGACAAGGACACACCTTCACGTGGGAAACATCCAGCCTTCATACACATTTCCAGAACTGTAGTTCCTGGTTCAAACATCATCTTGCACGATGTCGCATTGTGAAACAGCTGGAGCAGTTCATGTTCATTCAGTTTTTCTAAACTGGAGGATGTTTTACCAAACAATGCTTCTGTCCACCGTCTGGCCTGGGAAAGTCCTTCCTCTAGAAAAACAAAAATTAGACAAAATAATTAAAGTACATTACATTTTTGTCATGGATGTTGTATTTTAGTTCAGTCAAACAGTAGAATGGTGCCAGAAGATGTGATACAAAAAACATCTATTAGCACACATCCCCTAGACAGTAATGCACTCTTTTCATTGGTCAATTGGCTTGTCATTTAGGATGCAGACGGCCATTACTATCCATTGATTATATCATTCTCTCGGCAAAGGTAGTACCTGAGGTCACGTAATATGTAACCCTGCATGCATTCCTTTTAGTGATGTAACATTTATCAGCTGAGGAGCAAATAAACTGCAGTGTATTTATACTAAAATTATAAGAATCATTGAACTAAAATATGGCTCTTCTGTTTCTATAGATGGTTTTTCTGAAGAAAATCAAACCTTGAAGCTCACAAAAGGACTTGTGCCAGAAACTATTAGTCTCAAGGATATTTTTAATATTTAAGCACTTAAACTAGATCACCCAGTTTACATTTCTTTCCATGATTTAAACTGCTTTTATCTCTAACCTAGGTCAAATAAAAATTAGTTGTTAGTCATTATGTAGCTATTTGAGGGTTCCATTTCTGAGTTTTTAAACTTATACAATGAACTAAAATGATGGCAACGAGACTCACAATGATCACCAAGGTACAATGTAGCTACCAATAATGATAATGTATACATGTTTACTAAAACTGAAGCTATATTATTTTCTTTTACTGTTGACAATACGAACCATCTCAAAATCCCCAACTTTAATCCAAAGCTGGTATAAAACACTAAAGAAAGCATCATCCTACTTAACAGTTCAAGACATTTCAATAACTGCAGTCCTGAAATTAAAATGAAAAGGTTATGCTACAAAATATGTTTGTTTACAAACTGTAGATCTACCTGTACCTCCATCTACAGTAAATTAAAACCGATACAGAAGAATAACTCATGGTCAGTATTATAATACACTGATTACTCACCTCCATGAACAAGAAGTAAAACCTGTTCTGCAATCTTCATCTGGGCTGGTCTTTTCTCAGGATTTTTCTGGAAGATGCAAAATATTTACTGTTAAATATTCACTGTTGTGGATAATGAAATTTTCAATTGTCAGATTAAAACTGAATACCAAAAACAGAAGAAAAAAGAAAAGAAAAAAAGAGGTAAGACAATGTTACTTGTTTGTCAGTGCTGGACAGTTACAATTTATTGAAATATGAGGTCAATATTGTTTTAAAGGGATAATTAAGGCGTTTGGCCTGGTATGCATATTCAACAATATATAATGCACATTATTGCTTAATATCAACAAATATAATTGTGTACTTAATTAATAAAACAATTAAATGTGACAGCTGTTATATAATGGGCGCAGCCATTTTGTACCATCCCACTGAATATGCCTTCAGGCGAGCTGGTGGTTTCGTAATACCTAACATGTCACGTCAGGAATTAGTCTTCTAACTGAAAAAACTAAATATACCTGATTTTTGCAGATGCATTGCAATGTTCTGTAATAATATCCATCCCAGTAAGCTAACATCAAGTATATATTATTTTTCAATACAAAATAAACCACTATTGTCAAAGTGTTGAAATAACTGTATTATGTTTTGTACATAAATTAACCCACATACTGAAATAATAATAGGAGTGTGTTCTTGGTTAATTGGTTTTTCTTTCTGTGGAATGTACCTATGGTTCTTGATTGGCAGGTGTATATTTAGATGGTCCTCAGACACTGTGTCTAGACACACTTAAAAGACATGTTTCTTATTATGATCACAAGGTATTGTCCGATAGCCACGTGAACGCCCTCAAATCGTAATTGACATTATCACTTTAGTACCGTACATAATTCTGTAAAAACCTTGAGTAGACTTTCCCACCTAAATTTACAAAACTGACCAAGAAAAGAAAATTATCACTTTGGTATCGTGAGTGGTCGTTTTTGCTTGAACATACCCTACCAATAGGCCTAATAATAAGCATTTTTTCTTTGCATTTAAAAAAAATAAAAAAATACTATAACTCCATTTCATTCTATTGATGAAAATTGAAATATATTTAGTTAAACAGTTTATTATACTATCAAGTCATTTGTGTTGTTTTATAAGTCAGGTTAATGAACTTGAAGCGCCTTGTCGTAAATTAGAGCATTTGTTTACATTGTGCTTAAGAGAAGTTACACAGAGCTGATGTCACTTTGCCCCAAACTCTACCAACGGACGTCACGAAGACGAAATTTTATTTTAGCAGGAATAATCATGGTTTTTTTATTAACTCTAAAATTACATGTTTTTCATTTGTTAAAGTGTCAGTATGTGTTGGTGGTCCGGGAATGCATCTTTTCAACACATAAGGCTGTTATTTCAGTTTAACCTACCTTTAAATTATTTGTGCTGTTTAATTAAGGGCATGCTGTACTAGTGACTATAGGCTGCTGATTTTTTTCAATTAAACTTTAAATTCATAAATATCCTCAAACATTTAACAAACCTTTTGTTTTTCAAGGACATCTTTTATTTCTCTTTCAGAAAGAAAAGTAAAAAGATTCAAATACATTTCTGCATCAGAATCTGGCAAGTTGATGAAATACTGAAAAATAAAGAAAAATTTATTATTGTAATATTTAGTGATAAAGAATATTGCCTATGTACAAAGTACAAAAATACCAAGCAATCCCAAATCTTGTAGGAATGGTACCAAATGTTTTCTTTGTTACAATCACAAGGTAACCAATGATTTAGACAAATAATGTATCACAACGACAAAAGGTTCCTTTCTTTAAATAAAACATTTCTGAGCTTAAAACAGTTTCTGTTAGTGGTAACAAAATGCATTTATATTAATATAATTTATAATGCATGTTATTATATTGTGTCTGTTATCTACTACTGAGAGAATTCCTCCACCTTTGATATACATAGATGTATGAACAAAAACACACCTGATAAAGTTCATATGGAGATGATTTGGAGGAGTCGAGCCACACAGCATTCCCAGACGTCTTACCAAGCTTATCTCCTGTTGTTGTTGTTATTAGTGGGACTGTTATCCCTGCAAGACAGATCAAATGACATAAATGTTCACTGGCATAGCCAGGATTATATATTGGGTGGGAGTGGCACCCACACACAATCTACAAATCTCTTGTACATTATGGGGAATCAAACATGTATAAAAGGTGGCTGGGAAAGAGAGAAGCAGCAACTGGTTTCCTCTTTCATTATCAGTGTGGTCTGTTAAGGGGTGAGATGTAGCCCAGTGGTAAAGTGTTTGTTTGATGCATGGTCAGTCTGGGATCGATCCTCGTTGGTGGGCTCATTGTGCCATTTCTCACTGCACCTAGTGCACCATGACAAAGGTTGTGGTATGTGTTATCCAGTCTGTGGGATGATGCATATAAAATATCCCTTGCTGCTAATAGAAAAATAGTCCATGAAGTGGCGACAGCAGGTTTCCTCTCTCAATATATGTGCGGTCCAACGCCATATAACCATAAATAAAATGTGTTGAGTGTGTTGTTAAATAAAAAAAAAAAATCCTTCCTCTTTCATTATCTGTGTGATCCTTTACCATATGTCCACCACTATTTAAATGCAATTAAAATGTATTGAGTATGTTGTTAAATAAAACATTCCTTAATTCCTTCCTTTTTCCTTATTCATAAATGTACTTGGTATAAATAAAATGTTATTTTATGGATAGCAGGCCCGTATGAACCAGGGGGTGGTGATGGGGCACTTGTGAGCCTTTTGTTTTATATATATATTTTTTTTTTTATCACATTAATCTTTGCCATTGTAACAAAAATCTAATATAGAGTTTGTACCCAATCTGTCAGAAATAGTGAATTGTTATGCACTTTGCAATATTTTATTTTGTGACAATGCCTATACCAACTTAATATTTTTAATAAGGAAATCATCTAAAACAAATATATATTAAAAACCTATGTACCTACCAAACACAGGTTGGTTAGTCATCCTGGTCACCAGTTCGTACCCAGCTGCAATGTTACCAAGCTGGTCATTACCACCAATCTAAAATAAACAAACAATATCATGTCACATGCAATGAAGCCATATTTGAAATTCTTACATTTTGTGGAAAAAATTTCAAATAATGTTAAGGTGGACCTACTGATTTTGAGAAAGTCTGCTGACAAATATTCAACAACTGTTTTGGGGAAATTGTTGTTGTTATCTTTGAGAAAAACAACAAACTTGTAAAAGGACTTGCATTCATCTAAATGGCGGTGGGATGTAGCCCAGTGGTAAAGTGTTCACTTGATGTGTAGTTGGTCTAGGATTGATCCCCCTTGGTGGACTCACTGGGCTATTTCTTGTTGCAGCCAGTGCACCATGACTGGTATACAAACATCTATGGTATGTGCTGTCCTGTCTGTGGGATGGTGAAAATAAAAGATCCCTTGCTATTAATGGAAAAATTTGGGTTTCCTTTCTAAGACTATATGTCAGAATAACCAAATGTTTGACATCCAATAGTTGATGAATAATAAATCAATGTGCTCTAGTGGTGTCATTAAACAAAACAAACTTCTTATTCTTCATCTAAATGTTATTAGTTTATAAATTAAAAAAACTAAATAAATAAAATTGTGCAAGTGAGTTTTATAATACAGAATAATTTAATTACAATATATTTAAAGTTTTAAAAACAAAACTTTACATGTACCAACCTACACAGAACAGTTGTATTTGTCATGCAGATACAGCCAATCGTAAGACTAACCTGCACAGAACAGTTGTATTTGTCATGCAGATACAGCCAATCGTAAGACAAACCTGCACAGAACATTTGTATTTGTCATGCAGATACAGCCAATCGTAAGACTAACCTGCACAGAACATTTGTATTTGTCATGCAGATACAGCAATCGTAAGACTAACCTGCACAGAACAGTTGTATTTGTCATGCAGATACAGCCAATCGTAAGACTAACCTGCACAGAACAGTTGTATTTGTCATGCAGATACAGCCAATCGTAAGACTAACCTGCACAGAACATTTGTATTTGTCATGCAGATACAGCCAATCGTAAGACTAACCTGCACAGAACATTTGTATTTGTCATGCAGATACAGCCAATCATAAGATTGGAAGATCTGATACGTGAACTCAGTGAAACTCATGCCATCAGAACTCTTCAGTCGACTTTGCACACTAAAACACAAGAATTGAAGTGTTCAAATTTAAATTAAGCCTGATCTGTGGCATTTCATATTTCGTTTAAAAGTGAACTTTGTAAAAAAATTATTATCTACGAGATACACGATTTACATACATTTTACTGTATACTTTATTTTCCCATCTGACGCAATGTAACCATATACTTTATAAATAAAATGTGTTGAGTGTGTCGTTAAATAAAACATTTCCTTTCCTTATTTTTCCAATAATTTGTCAAAAGTATTATTCCTACATGTACTTATGCTTTCACCTAAGCATCACAAATAGTCTTACAAAATACCTATGCTAAACATTCCAAATTTTATTCAAAAACAAGATAACATTATACATGTCATCAATCGTGATTAGTTTTCATCACCACTTACATGTAGCTGGAATCAGGAAACTTTCTCATAAATTAAATAACTATTTTTAGCCAATAATCAATTTTAATTCAGGATTTTCAATAATTTTTATACAATTGAAATGGTGTTTACTGGAAATAAAAGTATATGTAATGTCATCTCCTTATATCTGACTACTATTTGGCAAAACATTTTTCTATCTAGTTTTAACTTTATTTTATTATAAAGTTATTCATTAATAAGATTTTTGCCTGTAAGTACAATTAAAGTTAAAAAATGATGTCCTGGGCACACACCTCAGCAATCTGAGCTGTCTGTCCAGGGCAGTGTGTTAGTACTTAGTGAGAGAGAAGTCGGCATACGCCAATACAATTAGCCGTCATCATACAGTAACACGGTGCACTATGATTTCAAGTAAGACAATGTAAACAATCTGTGCTCATCTATTGCACTGTCTTTTTAACCTCAAAAATATAATGGAAGATAATTTTTCAATCTGCATTCAACTGGCCCCGTGCTTATAAACCTTAAAGTCTAGACATCATTAAATAGCATTATGTTAAAGTCTGGACTTGATTAAAGTCTAGACTTTAAGGTTTATAACCACAGAGTCGGTGTTGTAAACTTAGTGACTGAATACCTGTGTTTTGCTAACATTGGTCCCATTCTAAAATTCCTTCCAACAGAAGACAAGAATTCTATAATATTCCTGTCCTTGTACCATTCCATGTTGTTCAATATCCTGTAAAAACAAAACATTTTATTATTTTATTAATATAATTGCTTTAACGACACACTCAACACATTTTATTTACAGTTATAAGGACCAGACAGATTTTGAGAAGAAACCCACTGTCGCCACTTCATGGGCTACTCTTTTCGAATAGCAGCAAGGGATCTTTTATTTGCACTTCCCACAGGCAGGATAGCACAAACCATGGCCTTTGTTGAGCCAATTATGGATCACTGGTTGATGCAAGTGGTTTTACACCTACCCAATGAGCCTTGTGGAGCACTCACTCAGGGTTTGGAGTCGGTATCTGGATTAAAATCCCATGCCTCAACTGGGATCCGAATTCAGTACCTACCAGCCTGTAGACTGATGGCCAAACCACGACACCATCAAGGCTGGTTCCCCTAAACAGATAAGTGGTGGAAGAAAGCTATTCTTAAAAACATCATATTAATTGTGACGTAAGCTAGGAATTCTGCATCTAAACAGCAATAAAAATGGTAATGAAACTTTATTTTAATTAATTACTAAATGCAGAGTTAGTTAATATTACCTAAATGGTGGTAACTGCTTTTCATCATTCCAGATAAAAGTGTCATGATTGGTGACAACTCGGCTGATATTTTCTGTTATCTTGACAACATTTTCTTCAACTTGCGACAGTTTAATCCTTTCTCGATCTTTCGTCTTCCCACTCGGGTCACCAATCTGTGCTGTAGCTCCCCCAACCTACACGAAAGATGAAAATAACCAATTTTAAAAAATCAGCCTGTTGATAATTCAAACAATTTGCTTTTCTGCAACTTCCTACCGCCAGGCTCAGTGATACAGAGATTAAGCCATCGGACTAAAGTCCAGTACTGGTTCTCATCCAGAGCGAGTTTTAACATCTCACTGTGTAAGTGTAAGGCAATTACATCGATTCCTTCTCTAACATTGATTAATTAATCATAAGCTGTTGGATATCAAACATTCTGTATCTTCTGTCTTAGAAGAAACCTGTTACATATTTCCATTAACAAGAAGGGGCACTAAGAGTAAGAAAGAAACCGGGCACAATAATATAGGTTATTTTCCCAGAGGCACTAACAAAGAAACAGGACACAATAATGTAGGTTATTTTCCCAGAGGCACTAAAAAAGAAGCAGGGCACAATAATATAGGTTATTTTCCCAGAGGCACTAACAAAGAAGCAGGGCACAATAATATAGGTTATTTTCCAAGAGGCACTAACAAAGAAGCAGGGCACAATAATATAGGTTATTTTCCAAGAGGCACTAACAAAGAAGCAGGACACAATAATGTAGGTTATTTTCCCAGAGGCACTAAAAAGGAAGTAGGGCACAATAAAGGTTATTTTTCAGTCGTACTTTTGGGCTATAAAGAATACATTAAGTATTTTTCTTTGGCAGGCAACTGCCGTTTTGTCCCCCATCCCCGAGTAATTACAGCCATGGAAAGGACTTTTGGAGGGCACTGATGAAATGGTATGAAACAAAATACAGCTCAAGGTCAAAGTAAAAGTTTGTTTTCTTTAACGACATCTTTAACGAGTACATTTATTTATTAATCATTGACTATTGGATGTCAAACATTTGGTAATTTTGACATATAATCTTAGAGGAAACCTGCTACAGCCCTCGAAATTTGCGGCGGCAATCAGCAATGCCGCCGCAAAAGCTATCACAAACTTGATTTGCGACAGCATTTCATTGCCGTCGCAAATCTGTGAGTGTCTGTAGGCATTTCTCTCTGAAGCATAAATGTATTATCGTGTGTAGCTCAGTTTCCTTAATTAATATAAATTGGTTTATTCCAGTATAGAAGCTTACGAAAGTAAAGTTGAGATGTTATGTTTTAGCATATTATTACAGCAGTGGATCATATATGAATAATTTTGACAGCGTTAATCTTTTCTTTAAAATTGCTGGCGTAGTGCTGTTGCAAAATTGACTTGTGATGGCACTTAACTGCCGTAGCAAACTTGTCCGAATTTCAACGGCTGCTGCTACATTTCTCCATTAGTAGCAAGGGATCATTTATATGCGCCATCCCACAGACAGGATAGCACATACCACAGCCTTTGATATACACTAACTGGATTGGATCAAACGATGGGGCTAAATCCGAAACATACCATGCATCAAACAAGTGCTTTACCACTAGGCTATGTCTCACCCCGCTCAATGGCAAACCAAAGAATTCTCATAATATCATGACTAGCACATTATAGATGACTGGGTGCAATAACAAATTATTTGAGTCACTGACATCCAACAGCTGATGACAGATGAATCAGTGTGTTCTAGTAGTTATTACATAAAACAAAACTGTGCTGGTAACTGCCTAATAGTCTGCCAGTAATAATAAGCAATTAGTCCAAGCTACTAGTAACAGAATGTTCTTTTTTTTTAAACTGAAAATACCAGTACTAGTTGATAAATTTCTGTTCAACATATTTTGTAAATTTTAAATTAGAAAAATTAATTTAAAGGTAATATTCCAGTAACCCATATATTTTTGTTACCACTGTATTTCTTTTCATTTTAAAATTAAAAGTACTGTAATTATTCAATATGCCAAACATTAACACAGGGATTAATCTAGTGAAAATCTGCTTGGACTGGCAAAATGTACCTTGATGGTTGTCCAGTGGACAAATAAAACTGTTCAATGCAGTTTAATTTTAAGCAATCAAAAATATGTTCCTTGTACTTTAAAAAAACAAAACATTTATTTGAACAAGTTTAAATATTGCTGAACAAGTAGATTTCTTGATGTACTTGTCATGTGGACAAACTAAAAAAATCTACTTGTTTCTATCGTCGTCATAGGATTGCAAAAATTAGCGTGTGAGTAAATCATACTTGGAATATTTGTTCAGGTCACTGAATGATACAGTGCACACTACTGTTAAATTATTTAATTAGAACTGACATAAATAAATATATACATAGGGAATTTTTAGCTTAAAAATTGGGAATTGTCAGTGCCACTTTCTTTTGGGTAGAGGCCTATGTTCGGAACCACAGAATGACTGGATAAATCTCTCAAATGATACACTGTCAAACTTTATTATTATCTCAAAATTGACCCGATATTAGTAGTTGAAAAAAACTAAGGTTTTTGGTACAAATTATTCCTCAAACTCTTCAACCTTCAGATATACTGGGCTCGACATTACAGAGGTCAAGATAATGAATCTTTTATATGCACCAGGATAGCACATACCACAGCCTTTGGTATACCAGTCGTGGTGCACTGGCTGGAATGAGAAGTAGCTCAATGGACCCACCGAAGGAGATAAATCCTAGACCAACCACACATCAAGCGGGCACTTTATTACTGGGCTATATCCCATCCCTAAAGATAATGATGTCTGCCATCAAAGTGAAAAATTAAAAACCAACCAGAGCAATGGCATTGTGTCCCGCTCGCTGACAGTGCAGGAGAGAAACAATAGCCAGGAGATTACCCACGTGGAGACTGTCGGCCGTGGGGTCAAACCCACAGTACATACACTGCGGACTCGACAGGCGTCTTGTCAGCTCAGCAGTGCTGCAAGTAAAACAGGAATTTTATAAATTTAAATAGCCATTTGGTGAAATCTCAAGGATAAGTAAATAAATCAGTGTTGCACGCTCACAAGGTACTCAGTTTTGCCTCATAGACACTGGCATAGACCAGATTTTATATTGAGGGTGGGGGGAATAACTCATATTAAGTATGTACAATTTTATTAAATTTAATAATTTAATACAGTAAAAAAGAACAAACATTGGATTGGGGTGTTGGGTACATATGTTGTTGTGTATTCCCTGAATCTCTGATGTTTGTTATCATCATTATATATATATATATTTGAAACTGATCATACATATGTACATGTACATGATGTAGTAGTGTAACAAATACTGATAATGATTCATATACATTTACACATACCTGCCCTCAGGAAATATTTTGTGAAACAATCCTCTGTCATGAAGGTCAAGAATGTTTCGGTAAGTTGTTCCTGAAGACAGTCTTCTCCAAATCTCACTTCTGAAATAAAATTGAAACATTGATTAATTAACCATGGCCATTGGTTGTCATATAGCCCGAGTTGTTGACCGTAGAAATCAAGATGGACATTTGGACAGATATTGAGCCCTTGGGCTAGATGGACATTTGGACAGATACTGAGCCCTTACAAGCCTGTCCAAATGTCCATCGATCTAGCCCTCTACAGTCAGAGTACTCAGGCTAGATTATGTTCTATATAATCTGATTGGGATGGTGGTAGTTCACCAAGATAAACCTTGCATGTAAGCACAAACGGCGAGGTTTACCTTGTCAACAGATTCCGCCATTAACAACTTCTGGACAACAGTTCTGAGGAATTTTGCTCGGAATGAAATTGCGCTTAAAATAACGATTAAAATCACATTTTTACACCCTAATCATATATAGTGATCTATTTTTTTGCTGACACGCATGGCGACATTCTAAACACTGGACTTTTTTCCTTTAATTCAAAGTGAAGATTGTTTCAAAGTAAGTATTTCTTGGTCTCAGTGAGCTCGAAACATATCACAATATACGATTAGGGTGTAAAAATGTTAGAATCCGGTGTTTCACCCTTTTTCATATTCCTCCCCGAGTTGTTTCGCCCTTATTCCCGTTCGACCCCGAGTTATTTCGCCCGTGGAATGAGTCGTTTTGCCCCTATCGTATTTTTATATAAATACCTTAGTATAACTTTGGTTTATAAATGCCAGTAGTTGAGAATTGATATGTTTGTTTTGTTTAATGATACCACTGAAGTACGTTGATTAATTAATCATCGGCTATTGGATGTCAAACATTTCATAATGACTTGTAGTCATCAGAGGAAACCAGCTAAAACAAATTCTAATGCAGCAAGGGATAGACTTTTAAGTTTAATGGAATATTCTTCCAGAGGGGTGATAGGATATGACTTAATGTAACAACCGTTGAACGTAATAGTGTCTAATGAATCTTCTCGTGTTCAGTTACAAATAGTTCGGTTTCACAAAACTTTGGTAAGTGCCACAATGAACCATTTTTATGTACATGTGTATAATGTGTAAAATATAAAACAAGAAACAAATGTGTTTTCAATAAAGTTGTCATGTTGTCTGTGTTTTTAACGAATTAAAAGTTCAATTCCTTTTTCAATGGTTAATCAAGTATCCACATATAAAATATTAGAATTATCAATAATTAACGATCCACATATACTGTGCCGAATTACCGGACATGCAAATCGTTTTCAGATTATGCACTGCTTTATTGGAGATAGACACATTTTATTAAGTATTTCACAGTGTTCACATACGTGACATAGGTTACAAATTGTTGGTATTCCCTACATAAACATGAGGGCGAATCGACCCAGTATGGGGGCGAAACGACATGGGACGAAACAACACAGGGCGATCAGGAAAAGGGGCGAAACGACCTGATACCAAAATGTTATGGTAATAGTTATTTTAACCGCAATTTTTTTCCGACAGCAAAATTCCTCAGAACCCTTGTCCAGCAGTTGCTAATCTGTTGACAAGGTAAACTTCGACATTTGTGCTTGCACGCAACGTTTATCTTGATGAACTAGGATGGTGGTGTTGTTTTTAATTCTCTCTCGAGTCTCAGTCTCCATCTCTCTGTGTGTCTGTGGTTTTTAAACTTGTAATTTTATGGAAAGGGGTAGGAATCACTTGTTTTTAATTTGTTATTGGTTTTATTTTTTATTTTATTTATTATTTATTTTTATTTTTTTTATTTCACAGGTGATGTTGACGGCCTACAAAAGACTTGAAAAGTCCAACACTGATTGAAGTGATTCGATTCATGATTCAATTAGTCAAAGGACGTCAAACGACAGTGTAATGTCATATTGTTCTGCTACTTTCCTAACAGAATATATGAGTAATGGCTCTTGTTGCTGAAAGCATTCACGATTATCTACCTTCTTATCACAGTCAAAATACGTTTCGTACAAAATTTCATGCGAC